>JAYKTE010136507.1:0-22784 GCA_036873565.1 Xipholeptos notoides | reverse complement strand
TATATATATTTGAAAATATTTTTTGATGTACAAAACATCAAAATAGCATTTTTTTTTATTAATAATATATCAAAATCATCATATTTTTCTCAATAGCATGTTGAATGTAAAGCAACTAAGTATAATTTGATTTAATAGATTTGATTATGAGCATCTAAAGAATCTAAAAATTAAAAATTTCAAAATGTTCATGAACTTAAAACTTTAGAACACACTATTGTAGAATTTGAGTTGGCTTTTATGTTTACAATGGAAATATTTTTTGTTCTAATTTTCTTGCATCTTTTTGGTTGAAGTTCATTCTTTTAGATGAGTTGATGAAAACCAGTGAAGATAAAATTAATTAAAACATTGTAGTAAATAGAATTTCCAAGAAGGGGACAACTTAAATATTGAACAAAAACATCTAAATAAGTCAATGACCACTGTAACCATAGTAATACCAATTAAAGTAAAATACAATTTTCATACTCCAGTATTTTAGCTATGTGCAATCTATTTATATAATTCTGTTGATTTAAACAATTCAAGGATCCATATGTTTTTGACATATTTATTTTCAGGCTTACTGAAAAAAAGTCTCTAAACATATAAGGTTTGTTAAGGTCAAAATGTTATGCCTGCAATTTAGGACAAAAGACTATCATTCAATAATTTTCAACAAAAGATTTCAAAATTTATTCATTCTCAAAGAAAAGAAGACATTTTGGATTAAAAAGCTTTAGTCGATTTGTGCTTTTCATTTATTGAGGTTTAAGCTAAAAATAGAATATTTAAAATGATTTTAATTTTTTCCAATTCTTAATTGATATATACACATAGACACACACCCACAGAGTCAGGCAGTTAACAGTTATTTGTACAGTACAAGTATAATTTTAAACTGACTTATTAGTTTAAGTAATTTACATTATCATTTTAACAGTGAAATCTGATAGACTATTTCTTCAATAGATTATATTAAAAAATTCAAGCAAAGAACATCATGTTGGGAATCGTGTCACCTCTAGGATATGATAGGATAGACAAGAGCTTTGCATTCATTTGCTTATTAATTTAAATGAGGTAGGAAATAAGTATAGCACTATTTGGAACTAATTATCTCTTTCTAGATTTATTGTTGATTATAAAGACATTAAACTATTTTGGCATGATAGAATTTGCCTGAGTATAAAAGAAAGTTCAAATTGTCAGACTCCTATATTGTCACTGCAAATTATATGAAAACTGTTAAAGACATCACTTCTTCCAAAAGAATGCAATGCCAACATTAGAAGATGGAGATAGATGATATTTAAGTTTTGCTTCAAGTGGAGACATAACAATTAAAAGAATAATGAAATATAAAGACTATATCAAAATTTTGGTTGAAATTTTACAACTATCAGAATAAAATCTTGATCTGAGCTGGTGATTTCTTTTCCAGAAATGATTCCAAATATGTCCTAATCAATGACTGCATGTCTTCAGAAACAGAAAATTATAGATCTGCTTTGACCTTAAAATAGTATCTGACTTGTATCCTACTGAAAATCTCTCACAACATCTAAAAGTTTCAATGAATTGTTAGACACCAAAAACAGTCACAGATATTAGAACATATAACAATCAAATAATTTTTAAAAATGCAAAAAACATTTAACTTTCACCAAAAGCTTTAGAAAATGATGACAGTAAGTCATTAAAATGAAAAGTCATTCTATTAATAGTCAATAAAATGACTTCCCATTTTAATGACTAAGTAGATTAATTCTGTCAAATGAAACAATAACATATTAAGAATTTAAGTATTTTTTAGCATTGTACTTAAAAAAATTATATTTAACATCGTACTTATTCATTTTTCAATTATTGAGAAATTATTTCATAGAGTACAATGGAACAGTAAAAATTAATACATAGATTAAGAAATATTTGAACTCTTCTACCAAAAAAGATCCATTACTCTATTTCAAAGAGTGAGTCCAAAGTAGAATCAAAAGAAATGAAACTAATAAAAAAAAACTAAATTAGATTTTTTTAATTGTAGATAGATAAATAGATATAATCTGATAAACATTGTTAAGTGCAAATATGGAACATTCTATATCAAAATGAAGTTTAAGTAAGAAACCAAATACATTTATTCATTTTTTGATTGCTAAATCATGTCAACTTTAGGAAATAAAATAGTGAGTATGAAATAGATGACTTGTTTCATTTTAAAATCTTTGCTCCACTCCACTTTAATTGTAAATGTTCAGACATTGTTGATATAAATGATCTTTATATCTAAATCAGAATTTTCTGGATAAATTTAAAAACAAAACAAAAGGCCATGGGAGAGTGTACATATAAATTTATGACTTTCAAGAATCATACACTTAAAAAATTGAAAAGAAAATGAAGACCATAGATGTTTCTTACCTTTTCAACTTTCCATGTCTATGTAAAGATTGTTCCTGTTTGTTTCATTTTGTCTAGACTGGCATCATCTATCTAATTACTTATGAGATTCTCAGCTAGTAAGACAATATTTATTCACTTAAGTACCTCTCTTCTTCATCAAAAACTGAGGAAAGAAAAAAAGTCATTTTGAAGCAAAAGGGAAAAAATGTTGTCTGATATTTTGGGCTAGATGCCAACTCTTTGATTACATTTTCAAGAATTCTACTCAACCTTAAGAATGTTTTTTGTAGTAAAATTTACTTCCTGTAACAATATCAGTAAATGAAAGCTTAATGGATCCAATAAAAATGTTTAATTTTCCCAATAAAACCTAAGAGATCAATCTAAACAAGTTAATATAATTTTTGTAGTTTTAGATACAATCTGCAATAAATCGACTGACACAATGTATATAAGTTTAGATAGATTCCGTGTGACTCTTCTTAGTTTGTAAAATTGATTCAATTAATCTAGAAAAAGATGCATTCAAATCCTTAAGTATCTCCCACAACTCTTTAGCATTTCATGCATCCTCCTAATAAAACTTATGAGTTGTAGATTTCTTAAGAAAAGGCCTGCAGTACTGCTCTTCTCTCAGAATATGTCAAATCTTTTGTTTTTCAGTTGGATGTGCACTTTTCATTTCTCTATTTGCAATACTTATGAAATCACTTTGGCTAATTTCACCATCATTCATACTATAACCTCAAAATCCTTTCAAAAACTGTGCTGCCAACAATTGTATCAGCTTCATAAACGTTCAACAGGTGCTGGTGAATGTTGATCGGTTCAATCATTAGATTTCAGAAAGAATAGTGTGCCAATAACAACTCCAATACTATCATTTGATTCTTATTTTTAATAAGTGATAATCTAGTAAATTTGCTAATGGAAAAATGTATGCAAACAAACTTTTTTACAAACAATAGAGTACAAATCATTTAAATATTCTTATCTTAGGGATGTTTATATAAAGATTGTTATTTAATGTTTAATTGAAAAATAGGTGTTAATATTCCTATAAATAGGAGAACCATAGAAAATTAATCATCTCATATCATCAAATTAAAAGATTCATTTGAATTTTATGTTCCCAGACTAAAAACAAAAATGCAAAATTTAAAAACATGGAATTATAGCCTACACTTGCAATTTTGCAAGATAGAAACCAATGAGATGGAAACATTGTCATGACAACACAACATGCTTTTAATTTTAACCTAATTACCCCACCTCCAAAAATCAGCTATCTAAGATACATGTGCTTTTTATTAAGCCAGAAAACACTGGCTTATGTATTATAGAATTGTATAATAATAATAATGCTCTTTAAATTATCTCTATGTCCTCAGCATCAAGTATACACTTGCCATTAGGCAAGGTAACAACCTGGTCAGTTCACAACTGGTTGTAGGATTAATTAGTGCACAGATCTATTTTTTATTCAAATAATATCGTATGAATATAATGTACCAAATTCAAATTAAATTCTTAGAAAATGGTAATTGGTGATACTAACATTTGTTTAGATATGCACAAATCATTCTTTAAGCTATTGATTAAATAGTAAGTTTTTTAGAACTCTTTAGGCTAGCCTACCCTAGCCTTGGTTATGTTTTCACTGTTATATTTCAGTCAATGACTATAGGTGAAACATAAATCTACATCATTTTTTGACAACTGACAAAGTTTTAGTCTATTATTACTACTTTATGTTACTTCTGATAGTTATGGATATATACGGTGTTCCAATAACTTTGGCAGAAGTTAACATATTTATCACATTAGAAATATATACATTTATATAAATTATATATATATAGAGATATTCAGATAATTATTATATATATATATATAGAGAGAGAGAGATATTCAGACAGTTTCAAAGAATTTTAATTTTCCTTTTTCATATTTTTAATTTGATTTTTTCTTGCTTTCTAATAAGAAACTTAGTAGCTGGGTTGAGTGTCTTAATATAATTTCCAAGTTTTTTTCCAAACATTTTCGGGCTTCCTTGACTAGGAATTGACATTTTGTCGGTTACTTTTTAGCTTTTATTGTGTTTTGATCTGATTTGTTTATTTTGTTATTTACTCCTTACGTTCTTTTCGCGTTTTCTTTTCGGCATTTCTCTCAAAACATTTGTTTAGAATACAAGAAAGATTCTGTTGCTATTGTCGAAAATTTTTGTTCAGTTTTGAGTTTTTATTTTTAATATGTAAAGCTTCTAATATTGTTAGTCTGTTGTAATTATTGCTTTTTTTCTATTATTTTAGTGTTGTTAATCAATAATTGTTTGTATTCTGTTGGTGTTATTTTTATGTTGTTATGTTGTTGTTCTATGAACATATATATAAAAGACCTAGAAATTTAAACATCAATATATTGGCATGGTTACATACAAACAAAACAGTAAGGTCTTACATTCAACAAAAGATCAAATGAAAAGCCCAAAATATTGTCTGTATGTTTTTTTAATAATAATACTTCTTATTACCAAAATGCTTTAAATCATCTATTTAATTTATTATTATCATTATTTTGCATTAAATTATCATTTTTATTTTTTTTTCATATTTTGTGTTTAATTTACAATTAATTATAAAAGATTATTCATTTATTTTCATATCATAACCCTAACTTTATTTCGTTAACTTACACAGCCAGAGATTGAATATATATGTGTGTGAATTGTGTTGTGAATCTTCTAAAATTTTAGGATGGATGCTGTAATCAAAAATTGATTTATCCAGGACTGCTGAATCCCACAAAGTAATACATCATTTTCTGTATGGAAAGAAATTGCAACTATTATTCATGGACAACATACTCATATTTCTTTTTGCTTTTTTTAGGAATGTCCAACTGGCATTGTCAATGAAGAAACCTTTAAGGACATATATGCTCAGTTCTTTCCTCAAGGAGGTAAGTAGTTGTCTTCAATTAACATGTAAGGATATGAAATTCTATCTTGATTATCTCAATCTACAAAAGATATATCTAGTTGGTCGGGCACAAACCCAAGTTAGGCACAAGGCTAGTTTTATGTGCTCATTATATCCCTTGGCTTTTGCAATCAGTGTTGTCCTTCACCTAGATGAGTTACTTTGATTAAGTTGATGGGTCCCATCCACCCGAGTTTTTGGAATCAATGTTATCCTTACACCTAGATGTATTACTCTCCTAAGTTAACAAGCCTCATCTGTCTGAGTCAGCAGAAAGTGAATGTGATGGTTTTTGAACTCGTATAATAAAATTTCAGAGTCCAAGCTTTTACCACTCTTCCACTTTCACTTTCTAAAGTAAGTTGATGAAAAATTGTTATTTATTCACATTTCTATGTCAATATTTCATTTTTTTCAGACTATTGTCTTCATTTTTATTATTATTTTTATTCTTGTTTCTAGAGCCATTTTATTTAGTATAAATTTATCCCTAGAAAAATAAAAAGGAATTTAATCCAGAACAATTGTATGGCAGCAGCAGCAACAACAATAGTAATAATAATACAACTCTGTAGCGGCAGCAATAATAATAACAATCCAATTGTATGCTGTAAATAGAGCTAGGTCCTATCAGTTCAAAGTTTTAGCAACCACTCAGCAACTTCTTGGTTTGATGATTGCATAGGTGGGAAACTAAGTCAACAAAGATGTTGACTTCATGTCTATGCAGATCAGCTATGCACACTCTATCTCTGATATTAAGCACTTTATAAATATAACTAACTAGCAGTATAGCCTGGTGTTGCCAGCACAAGTCAAAACATTTTAGCAGTAGAAGACACCAATAAGAGGACTAGGTTGAAATTATTTGCTGTGAGTTGCATTTTCAGTGGAATAAAGATAAGGAATAAGCAGAAATTTAAAAGAAGGAATTAGCAACACTTCAAGAGAAGAAATTTTATTAACAGAAAGTAAGCTAGAAAAATTTGGGATTACAAAGACAAAAAAAAGATAATAATACTAATACAAGAGTTATTGACAAGAGTTACTAGACTTTCAACTTTATTAAAAGTCGATAAAGAAAGCACAAGTTGTTAGTAACTATTTTTTACAAGCCTTTGACAATCCCTCACACAAATATCAAATCATGTGATGCAATACTTACAATATTGCACGGACACTTTCAGTTGTTGGATTGCAGTTTAAAATTGGGTTGTAGTTTATGCTTAGTAGAAATAGACTTTGTTGATGTGTTGCTGTATGACAATTAAAAAGTTTGAACATAATCTCTTTCCAAGTTGGGTTACTTGTAAAATGAAAAGTTAGGCTTACTATAATGATGAACAATTGTCATAGTATCTAGTGTTCTTTCATGCCTTTGGTTCAAACAATAACATGCTGAACTTCCCTCTCTGAAGCTCTTAGAGCTGCCATAACTGTATTATCTCTTCTTAAATGATGTTCACATTAGCATCAGTCTCTGATGCTCTTGCATTTGTCTTGGCCTTGGCTTTCCTTACTAATCTAAGCTTGTGTACATCATCAATCGCTGATGTACTTGAATCTGCAATTAAAAAATCAATGTGGGAAGGTCCAGTTGAAAATCCACTATTCCCCATTGTATCTGAGGAAACAACAGATGAAACCTTCCCAGCAGATTGACCGAGGCAACTATCATAGATGTAGGTTGTTTCTTCCCCTGACCACTCCGCACACTGAAGCTGCACACTATTTGTTGAAGCTGCAATAAGCTGTCTCTTTTTTTAAGTTGATATTTTTGATTGCTTATTGATTGATTGATTGATTAGTGTGTTTTATAGCAAATCAACTTTTTATGGGTCATTTAATGCCAAAATATTAGTTGTTGAAATATGATGGGGGAAGTTAAATGATACTTATGATTCAGAAGAACTTTTCAACTATATGCTGTTGTATAGTTTCATTTCTCTGAGGAATCTGAGAATATTTTTTGCGTCAACCTTGTTGAAATCTCCCTTAGATTATTTTCTTGATAGTGTTTTAGTTGGATCCGTTCAAAGTCTATACAATATATATATATTTTTTGTCAGAGTGACAACAAGTCTCCTCATGAACCTCCAGCAGGCTCTATTCCATTCCACTCAAAGACTGTTTGATGCCACAACTCCTCGGATTATCAATCTCCCTGTATCTAGTTCTCACACTTGTCATTAGCGGAATTTTTCTTACTATGCTAACATCTTGTAGTGTTTTTTGAAGGCTGAGTGATAATATCTCCTCAAGCACTCCGGCATGTCTGGATTCTTTGCAGTCAGTGACTGCATGACCTCTTCCCCAGTCTGTTGTATATGCCTTCTTTGTATGTTTTTTTTTTAATTCCTTTCTGGTTTTAGTTTCCATGGTCCAATACTTTTCTGATTTTATCTGCTGTCCTCATGAGTGCAGTTGTCTGTAAGATCCATTAATCTCAATGTCATATAGGTCTTTTGAGATTGTTCCTAATGTATCAATGATGATTGGTATTACTGTGGTTTTCATTTTCCATATTGTCTTTAGTTCTTTTGTTAATTCCTGATATTTGCTAATTTTTTTCAATTTCTTTGTTTTTTAATCTGTGGTCTGCCGGTATAGTAAAATCTACTATGTGGCAGTTCTTTTTCTTCTTGTTGATGATTACCACATCTGATCTTCTTGATTTGATAGGTATATCTGTCTGTATATTAAAGTCCCAAAGGATATTGTGGGTTTTATTTTCTTGCATAGCTTCAGGCTTATGCATTTGTCCGAATGTTCTAATTTGAATTGTTTGCACAGATTCCAGTGGTATTATTATTATTAATATTATTATTATTTCATATAATTCTCTGTTTTTATTTGCAAGCATCTATTAATTGATATGTTTTTAAGGCTTCTTATGCTTGCCAGCATCCTGAATATTTGGAAAAATTTTGTGATAAAAAATTCTTTATTAAGAAAAATACCAGGACCCCCCAAAAAATAGTCAATACTATCATTGTAATTTATTCAGTATTATTTCTGAAACATCTAAAAAATTTTATTTTCTTTGTGATTTTATTGAATTTTTTTTTTTTCAGATTCCAGCAATTATGCACATTATGTGTTTAATGCATTTGACCACGATCACAGCGGCTCCGTCAATTTTGAGGTAAGTTTTTAGGTTTACATATAAATCAAAGAACAGTTAAAATTTCATTTTTCTTGATATAATTTTACTAATAGTCTCACTTATATATATAGTAGAAGATTTACCTGGCTTTTGTACTCATTTTGAATAATTATAATTATAAATCAAATTATCTAGAAATATTTGAAACTATAGGGAACATGAAAATATTTTTTAAATGAGTTTTAAGGAATCATTAATTAAAAGAAAATATATGAAACTTTTTAAAGTATTTCCTTATTTTACAAATGCGCAGTAGGGTTTTATTTAAAAAAAAACATTAATTTATGCATTTTTTTTAACAACAGGTTCCAGCATTCCTCACAAAAATTTTAGACTATGTACAAATTGTAAATAAACACTGAAGTTTTCAATTTTTTAAATAATTCTAATTTATGGGGGGGGGGGTGATTAAAAACTTCACGTAAAATTTTTTCTTTAAAATTATTTTATCAAAAAAATTTTTTAAACAAATAATTTCTACATGAAATTAGTCATTCCTCTTTATGGCATATTAAAAAAAATTATATTTTCTATTAATTTTTTTGATTCAGTAATCATTGAGGGAAGATTTTATCTAAATCGACCTAGCAATAAAAGTGTAAATTCATGTTGTTTTATAAAGATTTTAATATCAATTTGATTTCACATTCGAAAGATTTAGATCCCTGAGGTGAATGAGTAAAAACGGTAAATGTAGTCTCTGTCGACAATTTAATGCTCACTTGACTAATTTAGCACTTAGAAATGTTGCTTTTTAGAGGTATTTGGGTCTGTTTTGAACGAATACAGTGTAACCCGGATATAAGAGAGTTCTCAGGACTATAAAAGTTTCTTATATCCGGGTTTCTCTTATATCCGGGTTTATCTTATATCCGGGTTTCTTTTATATCCGTTTTTAATATATATATAAATTAAACACAGGCTGTAATTTAATCTCTCTTTTTTCATGCATTAACCGCAGATGGAAACATCTAAGATTACTTGAAATAAATTTACATAATAGCAGTTAATGCACATGGAATGTGGACAGTCTATCCCCGTGCATTGAATAAAGGGTTTGGTTAGCACTCTTCAGAATATGTTTCTGAGTGTGAGTAATACCTGAAGAAGGCTGAAGAGCACAATGAATGAAATATTGTGAATATAAGAATGCAATTAACAATGAACAATTAATAAAGAAAGATGAACAAACATGAAAAAAATATGATGCACTTGAGACTGAAACAATATTGATACAGTAATAACTGAAATAAATGGTTTTTGTATTCCACCAAGCAAAATATTTGCCTTTCAATTTCTTTCTTTTTTTTTTTTCAGGAGTTTGTGATGGGTTTATCGGTGTTGTCAAGAGGGAGCCTACAAGAACGACTGCAATGGGCTTTTAACTTATACGACATCAATGGTGATGGAATAATAACCAAAGATGAGATGACAGACATAGTCTCAGCAATATATGAAATGATGGGTCGTTTTACTGAGCCTACAGTTGATGAAAACACTGCTCGAGATCATGTTGAACGGGTGTTTTCAGTAAGTAATTAATCTAAACTTATATTTACTCTAAAAATTGTTACTTTTTGTTTGCATATTAGCTGCAAACCACTTTCCTAACTCCAATGGAATTCAAATTCAACTAGTACTTTCTAATACATGAAAAGAAATTAAATGTCTTTTAATTCTTAAGGCAGGGCTCTACAGACAAATTTAATTTTAGTTGACCTTAACAACTAAATATTTTCATTTACTAGCCAAATAGAAAAGTTACTAGCCAAACCCATGGAATGTTATTTCACTCTAATAAACTAATAATTCTGAAACTTAGGTACTGTTTAAGAAAGTACAATACATTTCACTTTGAAGTTCTTTTTTTTTTCTTCCGCTTGTTATAAAAATTTGTTGAATTTCTTCCAATATTTTTTTAAACAGCCTGTTAAAAAATAGAATATATCATTCTATATGTCTTTCCAAATGTATTTCCTACCTTTATTTTTCAAGCTAAGTCAAATTATTTAAACAATAAAAGGTTTAATAGAATAAAAAATAGAATGATATTTTTTATTCTATTAAACATTTTATTGTTTAAATAATTTGACTTAGTTTGTTTAATTAAAAGAAAAATAAAGGTTGGAAAGACATTTTTTCACTCAGTATTTGGAAGATTGTTAGGGGAAAAAAGGTCACCAAAAGATAAGTGTTTTATTATTTTTAGTCACCACTTGGAAAAACCACTCGCAAACGTGAGTGTTTCACTCGCAGTGTAGAGCTCTGTTAGGTAATTATTAAGGGTATATACATAACTCATATCAAAAGTTTATCATATATATATGAGGTAACTAAAGTCAGACATTAGTTTTAAGAATCATCGAAACTTTTATTAAATGGGTAGTTTAGTTAATTAATGGCATGAATAATCATTTTTGATGAATTTCTTTATTTTGTCAACATGTTCTTTAAATTATACTAAATGGTCTATATAAAAGAAAAATATGTTGATTGATGCCTTTTTCAAGGTATTAACTGGAAGGGGAACATAACAGAAAAGAGGAATTTAAACTCAAATATAATGATTTTAAAATCTAAGCACTTATCTGCAGGGACATGGGGCTTTCTCCTACCATTTTGAAAAAATACTTTGGATTACATTTAATAAATCAAGTCATATAGATAAATTCTGCAAAGGACAAAATCTTTAAAACTTTCATATAAAATGAACAGAATTTATAATGAATAAAAAAATATCTACTTGCCTCACATTCATGTAATAGACTCTCTTGCATGATGTGACCATGTCCACTGGTTGACTGCTCTCTGGCAGGGGCTGAAACCAGTCATTCCACCTTTTGTTTTTGAGTCTCGATTAGCGGTCTGCTCAATTGCTTGGTCAAAGGGAATTTTGAAAAAGGGATTCAAGCTTCTTTGAATGCTGAAGTCACCTTGTATGCACTGGCAATATATTGCCGGCTGGGTAGCAGAAAGATTAGACATCTCTAACCAATACACCAGAAGTTATCTACAGTAGTTTATGACACTTACCAAATGAAATTCCCAGTTCAACTGGTGAGTAGCCCTGAGCAAAGCAGAAGAACTTCCAGATGTCGATATAAGAACACCAAGAAGCAAAATTTAGCTTTTTATTTCCAACACACACAGACTCTTTGTAGGTAGCAAAGAAACCTTGAAAATGTTCTCCTCTGAGTGTTTCTTGATACTGAGGTCCCAAGAAGAATTGTGACAGGGTTATCATTAGATTTTGAACTTGATCTGCCTCCTCCTTAGGAATGATATCTAAATAGGTAGCTAGGCGCATATGCTACATTGCTTTGCAGTCAATTTAGGAGCCCTGACTGCTCTGTTAGGATTTAACTATGAACACTGCATTCACTGACCGCGTGGCGACAAATTCTGATTCTACTAGAAAATCTTGAAGACCGGCATCTTTGAATCACTTTTCCATGTAGCAAAGGAAAAAGAGTGCTATATGAGATGCACTGACTCAAATAACCAATCTCTTCATGAAATGTAATCAGCTTTGGTCTATGATTATAACTGTAATTGCCTCACCTCTACCAGCCTGGTTGGTCAATTGTGCTTTTATCAGTCAACAACCTTTAGACACAATAATTTGCTCTTCTCTATTGACAGCTTAAAAGTGGTTCATCTCTAATGACTTCTGGTTTCATGCTTCTCTTTGAATTACTATTGTTGATAATCTAGCTATGGCTAAGACGAAAGGATGTCACATACATTATCATCTTCGATCGTCTAGCTGCTTCAATTAACGACTCTTGTAAATGTGTTGTGATCCATACCATCAATAATTAAATCAACAATGATATGCTGGGGATTTGTGTTATTAGTTGAAAGTAAATAATTTTCAACCCATAAATGAATTATAACAAAATTTATTTACAAAAGAATTAACGTTCTACTATAAGATGTGAAATCTTGAATGTGTGCGTGTGTGTTTAAGTAGTTAGCAGGAAATTGTTAAGCTGTGACTCTTAATAGCTCTTACTAGAGTGGCACAGGCATTAATTGCTTCTGGTTTTTAAAAGAAATCTAGGTTGATTCAGATCTATTCAGGGAAGTGAGGAGTCATCAGTTGCTTTGAAACAGCCAACTCTGCCAACAACTGATGACAATTTGAACTTGGATCTGGGATTTAATTTTCAAATTGAATTTTTTTTGGAGAACTGATCTGTTCATATAAACAATTTGTGTCCACTCTCAAGTGGGTTGCACCATCCTCGATTCTCATGACAATCTCAGATGTGATTTTTTTACCATTTATCGGAGAGGTCAGCTCATCTCCTTGAGACCACTTAAAATCAAGTGTCGGCATTATAATTCTATTTTGGGAACACACAGGCCAAACAAAATCTCACACAAAGTATATTACATTTTCAAAGAATCAACATCAGAGAAACAAACTTTTCAATTGGTATGAAATTATGTTTACTTAAGTTTTGTTTTTAATCAGCACACTTCAACAGGTGGGTCACATTAACCACTTGAGATTTTTCTAATATTAAATATTAGTGATGATCCCAATTATTCTCCATGCCTTTTTCAATCAGTGATAAACGAGTTTTTTAGCACTTAAGCGGACTTAAATTGTTTCGAGTGGCTTTCGCCAATTTCGTAACTGTCCTATTCATGAATCAAGTTTTATCATCGATGCGATCTCCACTTTCTACAGCTGGATGTGGCATCTGAATCTGGCTATAACTTTATATGCAGAGGGAGCTTGTGCAGTCCATTTGGGTCAGTCAGAAACCGCATCTAGTTGCGATAGCAGCTGTTGTGATATTTTAGATTTAGATCTCTACAGGCCTTTCTAGCATTGTCACATCCCTGGTAGAACATTTGACTAATTTCCTTCAACGTTATTTCCTAAAATATCAGCATAAATGTGATTTATCAAGCTGACACAAACAAGAGTTACCATGAGTTACCATGAGTTACCAAGAGTTTAACATGTTTTTTTGTTGAAAGGAAAAAAAAATTTTAAATCAGTTTTCTTTTTTTTTTTTTTTCATTTTAATGAAGACAAAAGAAATTATAATGTAATGTAATTTTACTTACATTAAAAATCTTGGCCTAAAACGTTTTTTTAACACACATTTTTCAATGTCTTCCATTATTGGCTGAAGGCACTCAAATGAATGTGGAAGGATTAATAGTGCATGCGCGAACATGTCAACTCTAACAGTGCAACTGCACTGGGTAGAATTCGTCAGCAGATGATGCAAAATTACTTGTAAATTCATATAACTTTTGTGTTAAATAAAAAAATGCAACCGAATTTCAGTTTAAAAAAGAGGTGAAAATTATTCATATATATATATTATATACAAACGTTTTTGAAAAAATTAAGTTCATGTCAGACATGTCAGCCTATTAGCATCAAAATTGAAATTGGAATTTTCTTTTTTATGAAATTCAATGCTGGTACTATTTTTCTTCTAGAAAATGGATTTAAATAAAGATGGTGTGATATCACTTGAAGAATTTATGGATACATGTCGAACAGTAAGTTAATTTTTCATGTTGCCTTTAATTTCTAATAAAATTTTACCATAAGAAAGTAGAATAAAGATATTTAGAAATTTCATTGAAAAATACATGTAACAAATCAAAGTAAAATGAAAAATTATAGTAAAGCTTTAGATGCAAAACTCCATAATATATTCTTTTAAATATTCTAAAATATTGGGTCCAGATAAAACTCACTACAATAACACCCTGACCAAATATTTTGGAGTACGTTTAGAGGCTATGCTCCAAACCAATATTCATAAATAAGTGTTTACTGGGTAGCAGATAAATTCCTACTGTAACTAAAAAGATTACATGACACATTGCATAATTCATTAGATATTATTATTGTTCAAGGCAGATTTTGTAGATTTTGTGTCATTCATTAATTGGTATAAAAGTTTTTCTTTTAAACAAATAAATAATTTTTTGTTTTAATTTTTTTTTCTATCAAAGATCATCTAAAAAAACAATTGGTAGAATATTTGAATTAAAACAGTTTGCTTGCCTTTTTTATCTAAAATAGTTGAAAAATGAATATAAATCTATTTTTTTTACCTGAAAATGACAATTTAATATTTTTTATTTATTTAATAATTTTTTAGCCATTAGAAAATATGTGGTAGGATAGAAAGGGCCCAGGAAACTTCCTGAGCTCTTTCTATTCCGAATTTTCTCAAAATCTTTTGTTATATCTCAAAATATTTCACACCAAAACCCTAAACTTAATCCGTAATATCAATTACATTAGACTTTTGTTTATAATTACCAAATTTTCTTTTCTTGTCAGCATAGCCTGGTGTTGCCTGTGCAACTCAGAACATTTTCATAGTAAGAGAAGATATCAATGTAGAACTCATTTTTTTGAAACTAGGAAAAAGAGCTGAGACTGTTAATTAATAACCAAATTTCAGCTATAAGAAAAAGAATGCATTAAATGCCGGTCACTGTAGTTTGCGAACAGAGTATAAAGTGGAATGTCTGTGCCAGTTGGTCATACTTTTTGTCTGCTACTGAATTGATCTGGAAATTAATAGTAAACATTTGCAAAAAATGGTGTTAGTAAAAAATAAGATAGAAGTTTACCATGAATAGTCAAAACTGTTGTTAAAAATTGTTCATTATATTACAATCATTCTTATTTTCAAAAAAATAGTTATATGAAAAATTCAAGGTAATTTTGTTCCTTAAAAAAATGTTCCTATATGAAAATTGTTTCAAATATGATTTTTTAAAGAGGAAGCAAAATAAAAGTGAAAAGGCTCTTATGACAACAGCATTTCCACTCTAACCCTAAAAAATATTGAAATCATTGAAACAATTATCCATCCAATAAAATACTTACTTCAAAATACAGTGTTAGAAATCTTGTTTCTTTTTCTTTCAATTTGACTATTTACAAATAATTTTGTCATAAAGAAAAACAAAAATGCTCTGATAAAGCAACATCAATATCAGGTTAGTCTTCCATTCACACTTAAAGACAGGATGAAAATCTATAAAGTAGACACATGCTTAATTGTTTGTTATTGTACATGTCTGTTTATAACGGACGTTTCCAGAAATGAAAGATAAAGATGATTATATATTACAATCAAATACAAAAAACATGCTCAATTGATAATTAGGACAACTTAAAACTGTCTCTATTTAGAATCTTGATCAGACATGTGTTTATGCATATAGTCATATGTACTTACTTATTCATTTATAATTTGAGGGTCTTAATTGAAGTCCAGATTTTGAACTAGTAGAAAAAATACAAAGTATTTTCATCTACCATAATGTGAAAAAAAATTTTCCCAAAAAATGTTACTCTAGATAACAGATATCCTACAGAAAAAATAAAGTCCAATTAGCAATCACTTGAAAAATAGAACATAAAATGAAGAACATTCTTTTACTTTCATGAGAACCAAAACAAATTCCTTTTTCCCTTTCGTAATTTATTATTTTGTCTCAGAGTGAAGTTGGTTTAAAATAACCATAATTTCTGGCCAGAACATGGGATTTTGAGTTGAACAATTAATTTATACTGATCTTCTGATTTTAGCCAAGCTTGTCTTGGCTAAAATCTTGTATGAATAAAATAAACTCCTCTTATATTTACGGAACTATAAGGGAGAATAGTCAGAGATGTAAAAATAACATTTCAGCTAATAACCAAGGTTAAAGAGATAATACTAATTATGTAACGAGAGCTTACTTTTCTATGGGTATTTTTGTTTATTTTTATTTATTTAAGATTTTTTTCTGTCCATTTTCTTTAACAGGACCAGAATGTGATACAATCTCTTGGTGCTCTTGATACAGAACTTTTTGTTTGAGTTATTTTTAATCCAAAAATTGGCATTCAGAAAGAAATGGTATTGGAAATGCACCCTCCATTTTCCCAACATCTTTATTGCTTACACAAAAAATCTTCAATATTAATCTGATAAAAATCTTCTCTTATCACTCCCAAGCATTTTAGTCCATTTTTAATATCAGCATTTTTGCTAATGCACAAAATGAATAGGAAATTTATACATAGTTAATGATTCCAAAAAAGCTTGCTTTATACAAAATGGTTAGATTTAAATATTGCACTGTACCTAGGTTTTCAAAATTTTCTAAAAAGTTTTATGCCCTATTTTTACTAAAGCAATATGCTTAGATGATTTTGTTTTTGTTTTAAAAAAATTCTGTTTGATTTGTAAGTATGTATATTGTTCCATGAAATAGAGTGTTAGTGGGGCACTCAGTAATGATTATAGCAGTAAAAACTAAGCAAGTGGACTAATAGTCTAATTGCTAGGAGCCTGGACTGACATCAGTTTGGTATGGTTTCGATCCTGACTTGTTTGCATAATATATGTATTCATATGTACATGTATAAGTTGATTGGTATATTTTACTCAGGAGACGGCAATTATATCACTTGTACTACTAAAATATTTCATGACTTAGAGATTTTGAAAGTAAAATAAATGTATGATTTTAACACTAATAATTGCTTGAAAGTTTATCCAAAAGTTGAAATAAGAAATTGAAATAAGCTTCTTTTTCTTCTTTAATAATAGTGTTACTTTTAATTAAGCAAAAGAAAAAGAAAAAAATCATCACATCCATACAAAAAGGATAGCAAAGCGATTTATTTTCTATAAGTTATTCAAAAAGTGTTCTTATTTGATAATGTTGTATATACTTCTTATTAATGTTCCCCCAAATTCTAAAATATTGTTGTGACTTATGAGAAAGATGGGATTTGTTTTTCCATTCTGCATCTGTAGTGAGTTTTAGCTTTAAGTTAAAAGTTGATACTGCTTTTAACTTAATATTAAGAATAAAGTATTGTTTTATTTTTAACTAAAATTTAATTGTTTTGATTATCTACTTTTTCTTTTCTTTATTTTCAGGATGAAAATATAACCAAAGGGATGGCAATATTTGATACAGTGCTATGACAAACTACAGCACAAAATTGTACATAAAACAAAAAATGTTGGAACTAACAACCAAAAAGAAAAGAAAATTTATCACACTTAAACAAAAAAATAAAAATCAAATAAAAAGAACTCTGCAATTTACTTTCTGTAACCAGTCTTTAAAAACATTTTCTTCTTTGATAATGTTCCCAAAACTGACAAGTGGGAATATATGCACCAAACATTATCATAATGATATTAATGAGTACCTCAATGTAAAACAGAACAGAGAAATTCAATCAAAAAACTAGAAGTTAAAAAAAATGGAAAAAAGAAATTAAGATTAATACTTTAAATCTCTCCTCTCCCCTCCCACTCCCATCCAAAAGAAGAAAAAAACTGTTTCAAACCCAAGACACAGAGAGTTGACATGGATTGAAATTAAAATCTTAAATTAAGTTTTTTTAATATGCTAATAAAAAAAATAACCAAATTAAACCCTTTAAACACCACTGCTAAAATTACTTATTTAATCTCACTACTTATATTTTTTTAAATGAAAATTGCTCCAGAAATGTATAAGATTGAATATTTCTGCTTTCATCATAGTTTATACGAGTTTATCATTCTTCCTTTGAGAATCTGATTATCATTTTTAATATTGTAAGAAAAAGAACAGGAAGACTACTGAAATACTGAGTATTACAAGGATTTTTCAGGGCAATGAATTATCAGATATTGTTTATTTGACAGCTAGTGATCAAGTAATATGTCTTATTTCAATGTAGATAAGTACGAGGTATACCGCTTTCACTATTTGATGCAATTTAATACAAAGCGTTGAAGAATGTCTATATAGAAAGCATTATTAATTGTGAACAATAGAATATTTGCTTCTTAATTGAATCCCATTGTATAGAATCTCTTAAGATGCATTAAGGTCCAAATTTTAGGGTTATAAGATATTACATAATTTGATTCAATACATTATTATATGTTATTCTCAATTATAGGCATTATGAGATATTTAAGCATAATATTGAATAAATGCACTCATGAACTATTGTGCTTTTTTTAATGTGATAAATGCACATAAACGCAATACTTATCTCTTTCCTTAAAGTTTAACATCATCTTATTCAAAGATAATTCATTTGCATGTGCATTTTTAAGCTATTTCTGATAAGAGCAATTAAAAAACTATACAATCTTGTAATAAAATCCATTTTTGAAATAAGATACTTTACTTTAAAAAATAAAGCCCAATTTTGAAATCTTTATGAACAAATTAATCACTTTAAATTTTAGTGATTTCTAAGAAAATTATTAAAAACAGGTCTGAACTGATTTTCTTTTTCTGTAACTGAAATCAGATATTCATTTTCCTCATGATATCATTAAACAATTCATATTTATAGCTGACTACAACTTACAACAAAATAAATGGGTGAACATTATATTATATTCAATTCATATCATCTTGATATAGGCCTAGTTTAAAAAAAAGTTACTTTCAGTTTAATTATAGATCAGGCATTTGTGTGGCTATCTATACATATGCATTTATTTATATGCATACATAAGCTATCAGATGCACAAACATTCAAGTATTAAGTGGTTTGATATATTCTTTTATCTATGAATAATTTAGAAATTAAATTTTGACATGTTTTAGCACAATTATCTTACCAAAAGACTTATTTTAATATGAATTATTATTTTAAATCAATACAAAGATGTATTAGCATTAATAGGATTCCAAACATTAGTCAATTATTTCAAATACTTCAATATTACCATTCAATTATTTATTATGTATGTTTAACATGGGGAAAAGCAAAGAATCATATAAAATAAATTTTATTCATAGATTATTCAATCTTTGAATAAAATATATTATTATTCAATCTTCAGCCTTTTTCAGACTGGCCGAATATATCCATTATACTCTTCTGTCTTTTTCTGATTATATAGATAGATATGGCCACTTTACTCTCTGCCAATGGTTTAGATTAAACAAATACTTCTACTTTGGATCACCTTATAGCTCTCTCACCTAAAAAGCTTTGGCCGTTATAAATAATAGATACTGATCAGTGCAATATGAGTGAGTCGACAAAAGTGAGAGATAAGAACCTTTATTATCCTTGTTGGTTTCAATAATTCCATGTTAGAATTTGGAAAATATCAAATTGATAAGAAATATTTCAAAGATAAGTCAATTTCTTAAACACTAATAAGAAGGAAATTCAAATTCATTTATGCTTTTTCCTTTATTTTTCAAAAAATTATTTTCTTGGCAGAGTAAAATAAGAATTTAGAAACCCAAAGTTATGTCAAATTTTAGGACATTAAGAATTAACAAAAAATATTATAATTAGATAAAAATCTGTTTGCTTATGTACAAGTTTGCACTGCCATAAACAAATCCTTGCTATGCTATAACTGTTCTGTTATAGGTTTCAATTCTTATATATGTTACATGAGAGGCAAGTTTGAATCCCACCCAAAACTAAACCTTACAAAAATACAACGATAACATAAAACAGCACATTTTATTGATGATTAAGGATGTCTGTAAGTAATCTAGTTTGAAATTGTCATTCATTTGTAAGATTTTGAGTTGGCAATAGAAAAAAAAATGATATTTCAATCCAAATACAATCTTTGAAAATTATGACATTTAGTAAATATGATATTCAGTTTTAAGACTATTTCTTTGTTTCATTTTCAGGGAAGAAAGCTATTAGAATGTCAAGTCAGGTATAAAATGAGTCATACAGACTATTTAACTTTATAATTTTTCAGTTTCCTTACCAGGCTTTTATTTGAAAATATAAGATGCTTTTACAAATGTTTATAGATAATTTCTTATTTCTGACACTTTAAACCATATTCAAGAATAAAGAATTTAACAATATTTTTTGACAAATATCAATGAACTCTAAGTGCATTGCTATCAATAAATGCAATGAAAAGTACATTATACCATACATTTGATATATTCTGAAAAAGTTGTAAGACAAAGTTCAGCTAAAGTTTTTATCAAAATAATAAAATGTAAAAACTATATGATAAAATGTTTTAGGTTAGGAAATGGTACAGCTAAAATATTTTAGAAACTAAGAATTCCTAAAACATGTTTAGATTATAATTATAAAATATATGTCTAAGATGTGAAAAGGGATGAAGAAATTGAAAATATGATAGTTTAAAAGAGAAAAATTAAATTTCTATATGTCTAGGCACAAGGACTGTTTTAAGAGGGGTCAAGTAAATTTTTTATGTACATGTATTTTTTGGACTGCTATCCTCATGTTTATCATTGTTATCTTCACGTTTCGGCCAATGAAGAAATATAATGCCTTTATCCATTGCGCCACTGCAAGGCATTGAGTTTGTACAGTTTTAAATGAACATTATTTTAGGTGCGAGTCTCAATGCTACCCAAGGACAATAATAACTAAGAATACATTTCTGAGACTTAACACCCAGTCATGGTTAACAGAATGAGAGCAGTTTACTTCTGTAGATTGGTTTAGAACTGCAGGAACTCAACACCTTTATCTGTTGTACTATTTCCTCAAAGTATTCCATGCTGAATCTCATCATCAATTGGGCCAAACCTTTGTAGATACAGGTAAGTCTTCATTATATGTCAAGAACTCCACTCACTTCATGGAAAAGATTAGTAATTCCCCCATTCTATCCAATCAGATGATGAACTTAGATATAGTAACTGTTTGCAAAAGTACCCACTGATGATGCTCTAATTGTGGTTGGTGGTGGACCCTTCATTAGTGTACATGCATCCCTTGAACTTCTATGTGGAAACAATCTACTTTATGAATAGGGCTGACATATATCAGCAGGAAGAAGGTTTGACTATGGGATCACATTTTTCACCAGTACTATCAAATACCTACATGGAATACTTTGAGGAAATGGCATTAGGATGAACCCCACTAAAGACATCAATATGGCTCAGATATGTAGATGACACATTCTTACTCTGGCCTCATCATGAAGATGTGGAACTCGATTCAACCATCAATTTGGTTCACTATAGAAAAAGAACAAGCTAATAGATTACTCTTCCTGAACCTGCAGAGAGCATAGTTTCAGAGATTCAGTTCATCAGTGTATCAAAAGCCAACCAACACCAGAGTACTTCAACTCCTACCATCCATACAATCTGTAGTATATCATATGATGTCTTCAATAACGAGTAAAACCATCTGCAATGAGCCCGATGATGATCTGAAAAATATCAGGGAGGCTCTCTTTAGAAATAACTACCCAGAGAACTTAACTTCAGCTCTGAGAAATCCAGAATAAGTGCACTGCAGTATGTATACCATATATCAAAAGCATGACAGAAAAGATATGTGGTCCATACAACATCAGGACAGTATTCACGAGCAACTCCACTTTCTGCCAACACTTCTTCAGAGTCAAGCTCTCCTCCACAGACGACAACATGATCAAGAATTGTGTCTACTCTGTAGCATGTAGTTGTCGAAAGGAATATAAAGATGAGACATGCTGGCCACTTAAATAAAGACTAGAAGAACATTGAAAAACAGTTGTGTGAGGTGAAATTAAAAAGTCGGGAATGGCTGAGCACATCTGCTGAGAAAGCGAAGACGAAATCCCTCTGTGGGATGAAATCAGGTTACTGGACCGAGAAGAATACTAGATCAAGAGATGGTTCAAGGAAGCAGGCCAAGCATGGTTATGGATACCAATAATAAAGAAAGTTAGGTATAATGAACTAATACTAAAATGTGTAGAATAATGATAATTGCAATTGAGTACATGTAGTAGTCATACAATAAACTTGGGTAACAATGGGTTCATAAGTTCGAAGAATTTACACATGATTGGACCCCAGGCTCAACAGATAAAAGTACTGGGTTCTAAGTGAGCATTATCAAAAAGTGAAAGTTTCAACCCCACTCAAAGGCAGTAGTAATTAAGATTCCAAAGCTTAATACCCCTACCAAGTCATGGTTAACAATGAGAGAAGGTTACCCCCATAGTTTGAAATTTGAAATTCTCTGAGTTTGATCACTTCAAGAAGGTGAAAGAGTTCATCAGCCAAAATGTTGTGAAGATAACAAGGATGAGGACAAAATATAGTCTACAAATATAACTTTATAACTTAAATTTTTAATTACAAAAAGTTTTGGGTCACTATTAGCGATTATACCCAGAATATACAAAATTTTGTTTCATGAAATAAAATGGTTAAGAAGTATTAAATTTCATAAACCTTGACTCTCTCTCTTTCTGTCTTTA
>JAYKTE010136396.1:0-13221 GCA_036873565.1 Xipholeptos notoides | reverse complement strand
AACCCTGCTTGAGTTTATATAGGTTTAAGTGAACATTATCTGGAAGTGAAAGTTTTAATCCCATGAATAATGATAACTAAGAATACACTTAAAAAACTTAACAATCCTACACAGTCAGAGACTGTAAATATTGTTGGTTTGTACCACTCTGCTAATAAAGGAGTTAATCTCTATTTCTCTGTGTATCTCTTCTTTCTGTGAAAGAAAACTGTTGTTTCACCACATTGATTCTCTATGGGTCCAGGTGAGCATTGTCTGAAGATAATGGTTTCACTTCCTAACCAAGCAGGCCAGAGGATTAGTTGGCTAAAACGTGGTGAGACAACAACTATGGAAGGTAGTAATTACTGGAGATGTAGTTACAAGACCCAGCATTCCTATCCAGTGTTGCAGTTAATCCTCTAAATAAAGCCAGAAGATGAGTTGGTCAAAATGCAGTAAAACAGCAATTATGAAGATGAAGAAAACAGTCTGCAAAAAATGGATAAACTTGCTGGACAAAACGTTTTCTTAACTATGAACAAATAAGTAAGCTGTATACTATACAAATTGTTGAACTGCAACCTAATTTTCATGATACCACCAGCAACAGTATATGCCCAAAGATACTTGAGTTTCTGCAACAGGAAATTGATTTTAATACCAATATTTGATTTTAATTTACTATGACTGTCTACATAACAGAAAAATATATCTATAACAAAAAAGGCTGAAAAGAACTTCTGTTTACTGAGAATGATGTAGATGTCCTAGACGAAAATACTAAAGAAGACAATCAGGCCACCCACTTCATTTGGAATTTGAGAAACTAAAAGGTTAATTCTTGGGAATGCCAATTTCTAAACACTTCTTTAAAAGAACCAGTTTCTCATGTTCAGTTTTTTCTCTGCAACATTCACAGCAGCAAAATCTGAAAAGAAAACTTTGTGAAAATTCCAAGAAAAACATTACTTAAATCAAACCAAAACAAGTGTCAGTCTAAACAAAGTTCCACAAAGCCATTGCTACTTCCTGAATCCAGATGTTAAACCCTTTTTATGGCATAACAGCATACTTGCTGTTTAAGAATAAGGGGATTTGGTAATCCACCTGCCTGCCACAAACTTGCCCCATTAACATTTAGAAAGGCCATGAAAGAAAAATAGACAAAAAAAGGCACATATTCTGGACTTTATAAGTTTGATTCTTTTACAAAGTAATTAACCTTTTCTCTCTATAAAATGCATCATCAAATCTTAATACAAACGCGAGTTCTTTGAAGGAAGAATATATTTCAGCCTATTTGGAGGATGCAGCTACAAATTATCTTTTGAACCTTACCTTTTAAATCATTGGCAATTAAATTATGGTGCCAGCATTACCAAGGGGTGTGATAGTTCTTAAGAGAGTAGAAGGAAATGTATTTCAAAATATTATTTTTATTAAAATCTATTTAGACTTCTACCCTCATCTTCAATGTTATTTTGTATTATTTTTACTTATTGAATATGCCACTGAAAGAGGTTTAGGCTCCATGGCACAGTGGATAAGTCCTCAGAATGTATAAATTAACCAATAGTTTAAATCTCAACCATTTTTTTACATTCACATTAAGGTTAATAGGTGAAAGGTATGAAACCTTTTATTTCCTCCAGCTATGAGTCAAATAGAAAGAAAGATGTTGATTAGAAATTATCATTTTCTATATTAAATAACTTAGCAAATTGATATGCCATTAAAAACAAAACAAAACCAATCTTCTTTTAGTTTGCTCAAGTCAAAATGCAAAAATTTAGAAAATCTACTTATCATTTGGGAATATTGAACCCTCAAGAAATACTTGAAGAAAAAAAGTATTAAATCTAGGTGAAAAAAGAAAGAAAGGAAGAAAGAAATAGCTAATATTTAAAAATTCAGAATTCAATACTGATCAAGTGACCATAATATCCACCATTCTTTACCAATTACTAACCCTGCAAGTCATATTTCATCTGAAGCAGAATAAAATCAATATTTTTCAAGGGGTTACTCAATAATCATAAAAATCCATTGGATGACAAATTTCACATTTATAAAACTTGACATGACTAAGGCATTGTCCATTCTTTATTTCAAACAAAAATCTTTTTAATAATTTCAACAATACATTCCATTCAATTACACACTATGCAATTGAGATATGAATTAGATTTAATGAAAAGAAAAATGGGTATATTTTCATTTTACAAATAATTTTATCTTTAATAAATCCAATAGCAAAATTGACTGCCTTTTTAGAATTTTTGATAGTTTTGCGTCTTTATAGTAGAAAGTATTGATACTGATGATAAACCCAATGTAGAAGTAAGAAGAAAAGCACATTTGATTTATAGATATTTTTTTCTGTTATTTTCTTGTTCTCACTTTCTTTAAAAACATAAATTTATTGGCAAAATGATTAGGTTGTATTTATAAATGAATCTCATCATTATCAGGATATTTTTATCAAAACAAAATATGTTACCAAAACTATCAATTTACAGGTAAAAAAATGACAAATCCACTGAATGAAAAACAAAGATGAAGATTTTAAATAAATTAAGATATTTGTAAAGAAGAAAATGACAAAAAACAAAGTTATTTTTCCTTTTTTTAAACTCATCTAAAAAATCCATGAATCATAAAAATAGCTAGGTTTTAATTTCTTCTGAAATAGTAGCCTAAATATTAATTTATATTTTTTTTATTACATTACATATTCTTTTCTATTTATTATCATCAAGTATCACAAAAATCTTCATGAGATTATCCTAAACTTAAATAATATCTGTTAACCAAATAAACAGAAAAATCCTTTATAAACAAACAGTTTTATAGGTAAGTCTCTATAGTGCAGTACTTTACCTTTGGATTAAAAACATTTGCTTTTTAGCGACTACCTTTAAGAAAAATGTGAAATCTCTTATTATTTCATAAGCAACACATTGTCTATATTTGTAATAAGCAACACATTGCATAAGCATGTTGTAAGCAACACATTACTTATGTATGAATGAGAATAGTTTAAAAATTGTAAATAATAGCACAAATGGATGATTTATGTTGTTTTTAAAATAAACTATATACTATGGCCATATTGCTGTTGGCAGCTCAAAGACATTAGTAGACAAGTCCATTATGAACAATTTTAATCAGTCGAATGTAAAATCATCCCTATAAAGTCAACAACATTGTTTTTCTAGTAGCACATTAAGATAATACATTTGTGGATCAATGAACTTCAATCTTTTACCAAAACATCTGGAATACATAAAAAGTTTTTGTTCCAGTTCTTAAACAGTCTGCCCTAGTTTCATTCCTTTTAAGATTGTAAGATCATTTAAAATTATATAAGGCATTTTTCTATTCCTGCAACATACCAAAACTTTTAAAAGAATATCATTTTAAGAAACATATATAAATCTAATATAAATAAAAATAATTCTAATATATGCTTTTATTAAGTAGTCTGCTTTTTAATGAAACTTGTTTAAGTGAAAGAATGCTGCCTAAATATATATGTACATACATATATATATATATATATTAAAAGAATCTACAACTTGAATGTAGAGGTTCTGTTAATCATCATCCTTGTGGACCCACTTTATACATTTACTAATGGATTATCATGCTTGAGAAAAAGAAAACTGAAAACATTTAGCTATGGATAAAATAATACAGCTCTTAAAAAAGTTGTTTACTGAAGAAAACCAAATTCCAGAGAGAAAAGTATTAATTTACAGAAAGTGTACATGCCGTTCTAGAAAAGAATAACATAATAGTAATTTGACAAGCTTTAGAAATAAACAATTAATTCCACTCCTTTGGTCATTGTCTACCTGTATGCACAATTCGGTTGCTGTCTCCTATGTACTTTGTGAGCCCATAATAGCTAAGCAGACATTTCCTTTAACCATACTCCCAATATTTACTGTGTATTTGAGTCAGATAATTACTGAAACAAGCATCCTATGACTGATTAATTGATTTATACACTGTGCATATATAAATAAAATTAAGAATTTCATAGCATAGTTTATTGAATTGTTTGATCAAGCAAATGTTGTACAATATGGCTCAGTTTACTTGTGATATTGCTCTATGGTATATTTACTTGCATTATTTTTTTATTCTTCAATCATTTTTATACTCCTAGTTTTTAATCAACTGCGATTGATCAGACATTTGTAAAAACTGACAGAAGACGACAGACATTTGACATGCCTTTTGGCTCTCTATCCGTATCCAGTTGTTTCTTCTAGGATCACGAAGTAAGTACCTAACCCTAGTTAATTAATAGACCTTAAAAAATTGGGTTGGGAGAAATAACTTGGGGAAAAAGATAACCCAATAAAGCAGAAATTATCTGTTTCTCAATTCCCTTTTTACCTGGATCCAAAATCCAGTAATCAGTTAATTTGATCTATGGAGCCTCTAACCTGAAATTAGTTGGGTAGGAGGATCTGAAACAATTCATTTCCCATTGGCCAATTCACTGATCAAATAGCAGAAGGTTGCAATGAACAAAAGGGAAAAAAAATTGAGTTGCATCATCAACTTATCTTTCTTTAAACAGGCAAAATGAGTTTACTGAGGAAAGAACTTGGCTTTTAACTAAATGTGTATTTGCATGTGCAATATGCTTGGCTCTGTTTCACTATGTGCACAAAGATCTTGTTATCTTTAATCCAGAAGGTAGGCGCCAGAGGAAAATCAGACTTCTCTTTATGCAATATTGTTAAGGTAAAACCCATATAGTTCAGGTGTCTGTTAAGTTATCTACAAAGATGACTAGTGGTTCATTTCAGCAAAGAAAGAAATAAAGTGAGAAAACAAGACATAACAAATGGATATCTTGAATTGAAATTTTTTGGACAAAACGAAACCAATGTATGCAGTTGTATGTGCTGTATTTAATCATTTAAAATATTCTGAATATTTTTGAAGTTTTGCTTTATTTCAGTTGGCAATAGTTTTGTAATAGATTCATAAACATGAAATAATTGTTCATTGCCAAGATATAGTTTTTTGGATTCCTTAAGATGAGGCTTGATAATTGAAGCATCTATTTGTTGGACTGTTATCCTCATCCTTATCATTGTTGCCTTCATAATCCTTGAGATGAGGCTTGATAATTTGTACATCTATATTTTAAATTGTTTTCCTCATCATTATCATTGGTTTTAAAAGTTCCTTATGTAGAAATAGTTTATTGGAAAAGAATTGATCCTTTTTGCAAATAAAAATAACATTTCAAATACTAATATACATGCCCATTAAAGATAACATGTTTTAATATCACAAAAATTGATAAAATAGTCTGAATAGATAAATAACATAATATGTAGTATATTTGTTTGAGGGAATTATGAATATGACAGAAATTTCTCTTGTATAAGTATGGCTGTTATAACTCATCAGGCATTTAAGATAAAAATAATGAAGGTAATATATTAGTTGATTAGTATTAGAAGATAGTATATATATAGTATTCAACATAGAATAGAAAAAAATTTTGAATGAAAAATATGAAATTTAGTGAACATACCTTTCCAAATGTCCAAAAGTAAACTGAAATTTGAAATCTTATTTGAGGATCCTAAATCCCCAGCTATTACAACTGTATTAGCAATTTGATTGAATTTATTTACTCCTGTAATCTTTGTTCTGATCATTCATTAGTTAGTGTGCTTTTTGGAGGATTAAATTTCCTATGAAGCATAATTTTTCCTAACTGAATTATCTTAAAGCTGAAATGCTATACCTTACTAGAACTTTTCTACTGTAATTTTAAATCGTGTGTTATACAATCATTTGCAATTTTATTTTCAGTTATATGCCTTCATCTAAATTGAAGCTAATCTCATAACTTGGTTATTAAACAAAAACTTTTAATAGAAATCAACCTTTATTTGAAAGTTATATTCACAAGTGCTTTCTAAAATCCTGGTAACATTCCCCTCCCAATCTCCTGAAAGCAATAGATAAGAAATAAACATTTCTTCTAATGGGTCTGTCTGTCTTGCAAGACATTTACAGTAATTGTACATCAGATATCATTTGTCTCAGGAATTGTCCAAAAGTGACTACACTCTGTGAGCACAATTCTCTGGCATCTAACGCCTGCTGTCAGCTGGTGTGGCACTTTGCGCTTATTCACCAACTACCAAAGATTAGGGAAGTGAAAGAATGGGGAGACAATTACTTTGTTTGTCAGACTGTGATTACACTCTTCCTTCCTCAAGAGGTAAGATGACATCACCCTTAGGCTAGTGGTTAAATGAAAGTAGAGACGGGTGGGACACAATTTTGAATTTGATGATTGGGCAGAGGGGATGTTCCTTCACTCTTTGCACTTAGAATTTAGCTCTTACAGACAGCTCCTTTTCTGCCTAACAGGGATGGTGGTTTGGGTGGCATTTGCATTAAACTGCAGGATATTAGAGGTAGATTAGCATTTCATCCAACCAAAAGCCTGTAGCCACACCTTGAGAGATTAGAAAAAGAAAGGTAAAAAGTAAATCTTCAGGACTCTTACCTTTGTGCTTCCCTTAATCTTACAGCATATCATCTAATCCATGAAAATAATTAAAGGACAGGAATGGTCCCATTGTAAAAATTGTACATAGTCCTTTATTTATTCTCTTAGATTTTCAATTGCTTTTTCTTAGCAAGAAGTACCATTAGCACATTTTCTTGTTAGTCAGTTTTAAATCCACTTGTCTGAGGTTTTTTGGTCATTTTCAGAAAACTCTAGTACTTTGATAACTCTGACATGAAAAGCTGTTGGCACTACAAGTGGGTTGTTCTGATCATAAACTTTCAAGCCAATGAATCCTTTTAAGTTGTCCAGACATGGTAATACATGTGGCATAGCCTCATTCTAACCTCTACCCTATTCCTTAAAGCTGCCATTACAGAGCAGTTTGAATTTGAAGTGTTGTCGTTTAGACTTTGATTACACAAGGTTTCACAAGGGTTGAATTAAGATAGCAAAAAAACCGATGAGGAGTCAATCCGAAAAGTCACTATTGGTGATCTTAACTTTTCAACAAAAATCTCTGGAATCCTTCTATTTCATTTTGTTTGGTAGGTCCATTTTAAGTGCAGTAACCTTTTGAATCCATTTAGATTTTAGAAGCTTAGGCCCACCCGTTTTTCCCATAATGTATTTTTATTTCTTAAACTGGAAATTTCTGTTCACTGCATATTACTCTGACAAATGATTAGATTGGTTTAGTTGAATGTGCTTGTACTCAAGGTAACATTTACTGATCAATAAAAAAGAACATTGTAGCTTTACTGAAACAAATCTAAAAGACTTATCATGAGAAGTGACCATGATAGGGATTATTTCTCCTTGCAAAGCATTAGATAATTTAGATATTGTTCTTTTTTTCTTTATTTTTTTTTAAATTTTATTGCAAAAAATTAAGAACTTTTAGGGTAAAGTGTTACCAGAATTAAAACAATCATAAAATTTTATGTACTATAAAATAAAGGACAGTTAATACCATGTTCAAATCAACTAACTAGTTTTCATTCATGGTGGCTTCTATTCTCCTAGTTAATGGCATAATATTTTGTCATTTAATTTAAAAAAAATATTTATTAAAAGGGTATTTTTGTTTTATTAAAATTTTGTTTGAATAACACTAGTTGTACTATTTAACCCATAATCTGACAGATTAAAGGTTATCATATCTTTCTCAAGAGTATTAACCTTAGCACAGTATTAATCTGAGCTGAAGATAGAATAAAGTCACATGCAATCTTTCCTCTTCATACCTCTTTTTTCTAATATCTATATATCCTTGAACAAGATGAAATTTCTCTTGTTATTTTTCCCACTTTAGTACAGTTACATTTCTTTTATTAATATAAAGATATATCATGTTTTCAGAAAAAGTTAATAATATCCCAAAGAAGGGAAATAACTCTCAAAGAAAAGTTGTTCTAACATTATGACGACCAAAAAAACTGACAAGGTTGAGTTAAAGAGGGTTATTTGAATCAGTGGCTTGTATAGGTGTTTTTGTGTCACTGTTTTACTACAAGAAATTAAAATACATTAAAAAAAAAATTTAAAAAAATGCTTTATATACCTTGACAATTTAACAATCCCTGCACATTGTTTATTTAGAATTTTTGAACATTGACTATTATTATCATTATTATTGTATACAAATTTTTTTTCTAATGAGCCCTCTGACCTTTTGATATTTAATCATGAAAAAATTTTAATGTCAAAGTTTGAAACTTCTATGGAATCTCAATCCACTCTTTGATTTAATCTCCAAGTGTCAAGAAAGTGTCATTTTATCAAATATAATGTTGAGGACAATCGTCTGAAAGCCCCTAAGAGAAATTATTGCACCTCATCATAGAAATACTGACAGATGTTGTTATTTACAAACCAATCAACTAATATGGACTAATGCATTAAGTATTTATTGAAATTTAATCTAGAATTCAATCATATTTGGACTATTTCTCTTGTTATTATATTAATTGATCAATTAACTTATTTTTAACTATATCAACTTTTTCAGTCATTTAATGTCGAGAATATCCATTTTTAAAAGATGTATTTCTTTGCCAGCGCCTTGGTAGAATAACACAATTTGCCTTATTTGACCCATAGCTGGAGGGAATACAAGGATAGTAATAATAAAAACAAAATTGAACTCTAACCATTTGAGTTGAGTAATTCTAATCCCTTTCATGGTTTTAATATAAGGCTAACAAAAGCAAAAAAAATTGTAAACACCCAATTATAACAAGAAGATTCCTTAATTTGACCACCTGAAGATAGCTAAACGGTTCATTAACCGGAACGTTGTGAAAGTAACAATGATAAGGATGAGGACAACAGTTGAAAAAATAGATGTACAAATGTTGATAAGCTTTAATTATATTTGCATTTATTTTTTTAATCCTATTATCATTTTAATTTAACATGACTTAATGGATGAAAAAATTATTGTTTCACTTGTTTTTCACAAAATGTTTTTAAGAAAGAAAATTGAATGAAATAAGGGTAAAAACACTAACCATAACAAACACTTCTTTCTTACTTTTTATCTAGATTATTATTATTATTTTTTCACTTATTTTAATTTTTTATCTTATCTTTTGTTTTTGTTTCTTTTTTGGCATTGGGGTCATTTCTTCAACTACACCTGTATTGAATGTTGAAAAATTGTTAGAAGAAAAAACAAATCATTTCATTGATGACTTTAAGTCTCTAAGAACACACACAAATGCACATACACACACACACATATATATATATATAATTGTTTAGACTTGTCCATTATCCTAAACATGGAGGAATATTTTGACCTGACTCAACTTATAACTTTCAATTAAGTTAATCTTTTATCACTCTATCTTTTCAAATATATACAGTGGCTTGAAAAATATAGCTCTTCTTCTCCTTATATATGCAGCCACATATGCCACTCCTTCATTTGGGTATCTAATTTCCTCTGATTAGATGATATTGGCATGTGCTTCTCTTGAACTGGACAAGTTATTCTGTTTATTGCAATTATGAACGACCCATCTGGTGCTAACACACCAATGGGCAAACTCAGTGGTTAGTCATCATCGTATGTTTAATGCAGTGTTAATTGCCACAGCTTGGCGATTCATAAATATGTATGATCGTTGCAATACTGATTCATAACTGTAATTTTACAGATTCATTGTTGAACTTGGTCTCAGTGAGGCAGAGGAGGCACTCAGTGAATCTCCTTTATCCATTTTAGGGAGATCTGTTTAGGGGTGCCAGAGGATGGTTCAACCTAATTTTTTTTTCTTTTTTTTTCTTCTTTATCTTGTTTTATTTGAACCAATAGAAAATGACTTTCGAGCACAAAATGAAAATTTTACATGCGTCTGGGTTTGTTTTTTTGTTTTTTTCTTTTTTTGTCCTATTTTTTTTTTTAGTTTTCTTGCTCTTTTTGAAAAAACAAATATTGTAAAAAAAAAAGGATCTTGAAGATGCGTGTCCGGGTAATAGATATTAAGGAAGATTGAGTCTGTAATGTGCACGACATGATTATTATGAATTTTTGTTTTGTTTTCTCTTCAATCTATTTCTCTCGAAATTCCATCAACATTCCTGTTGATGATGCCATGAATATATATCAACCTTGAGAGATGAGGGCTGTGGATTGAAATCATGGGAGAAATGATCATTGTAGGAAACATTTTTATTTAGGACTATCATTAGATATTACTACAGAAAGGATTTTAGAATTTAATTTCTTGAGTCATACTCTCATGGTCAGAATGAACCTGCAAAGGTTTTATCATTTCTCTATTCAACTTCTTTGGACTTCTTTATTCAAGATATTCAAACTTCTATTCTTCAGACTTCTATTCTTATTATCTTCAGTGTTCTCTTCACAATGGATATTAATTGCCTGAATTTATTTGATTAATCTTGATTATTATCTATATACAAGTTATTCAGACTTCTACTCTCATCTTCAGTGTTATTTTCATAAGGTTTTGGTCAGTGTGCCTTTTTACCTTTTCAGATATTACACAAATTTGGGAACCTTCTTAGAACTGTCAACTTAACCTTCTGTTTACACTACGGCAGACACTGTACACGTTCCGTAAGCGTTATCAGGTACTATATGAATCAATAATGGGTATTTTTTAGTTATTTTTACCTGATGACAGGACTGAACTTATAACATCTAGATGAATGTCACTTAGAACTTGTATAAACCTGAGCACTGAAGATAACGCGAGAAGTTTGAATAAAGATAATAATCAAAACTCATCTTATAAATTCAGGCCATTACTTTATTATTTAGTTTACATTTTTGAAGATAAAAATATCTTCATTTACTTCTATTTTAATTCTATTCTCTCTCTTCAAAAACAGTTTATAGCCATTCTCTAATCTTCAAATGAGATGCATCCTTTCCTTCTTAGTATTGTTTATACTAACCTCTGGTAGATTTGGAAATATATGTTTGGACTAATATCCATGGAAAAGGTATGGATCCCAACATTTCCCCCAGCTATGAATTAAATAGAGCATATTCAGTTATTAATAAAAACAATGTGTAGATAAAAGAAAGTTTATCAATAATGATTGTTCTCGGCATTAAATGACCTAAAAACGTTCATAAGCCATGAAAACAAAATAAACAAAAAAATAAAAATAGATATCTTATTTTTACTTGGTTTTCAAAAAAATTGTTTTTATTAACTTGTTTGTATTTTATAAAAATATTTTTATCCCTTTTAGTTCTTTTTCCTCCTCTTGCTTTTGCTTCTTTTTTCTAGTTTCCTTTTTTTTCTTTATTCCCCCAATATAATTTTTATACGGAGACATTTTAATCCTTTTATTATTACTAACATAAGTTAATTTAACTTCACTTTCTTTCAGTTAAAAAAATCCCCTCTTTTTTTTTAGCTTAGTCTTTATTCTTTTCATTAATGAAGCTGTAAATTCAGAGAGAATTTTTAGGAAAGGAAAAAAGAAAAAAAAAAAAGAAAGAATCAAATAAATAAAATACCAGCAGATTACCAAGTCCAGAAGACAAACAACAAAAATAAAATCTAAATCTGCAAAGATTAAATCACAGTCCCTTAACGAAAAAACAAAATAGAAATAAAAATCACCCTTCCAACAAAAAACAAAACCAAATAAGTGAAAATAAAGGAATTAAAAAAGAAATTGCCATTGTAATTTATTTGAAGTAAGGAGATAAAAAACTCATGTACTTGAAGTGCTACCCTATTGTAGTAAATTTAAAACTTTTTTATTGTTTCACAGTTTATATTCATTTAGTAAAGAAAGAAACAAATCCCCAACAAGATATTCTCAATCCTGCTCTGCTGAGCATAATTTGTCTCTTTTATTAGACCAAGATATTATTTGATCAATAACAAAGAGTGACTCCTACAGACCCAGCAATTGCAGGTAGGGGGTGGGCTGCAAGTTCCCTAGGGATTGCAAAACCTTGGAAATCTGCTTTGCTAATCTTATGTAATGAAAAAGAATTACCAAAATAATTATAAGGATTAACTGGAAAATTATCATCATACTTGTATGATGAAATATATATCTATGAACCCATCTATCCATCTATCTATCTCTCTCTATATATATATATTCATATATATATAAAATATTTAATTGAGGCCTTTAGTATGATGGGTCGTGCAAGTATTTTGTGAGAAGAGGGGCCAAAAGGCACATTCTGCAGTGGGGGCTGCAATGTTGCTAAGTAGAGCACTGATCCATAATTAGCATACACTACCATGAGAGAATAAACGTTTTGGATTTTTTTTAAATTTTAAATTTTTTTTTATGTTTTTCTTGGGAATTGTTAGAATGGGATTACTAAACCATAGCATGTCATCCTCCCTTACTTTCCTGGATCAGACTAACTTGTCAAAGATGGATTAATCACCCACTAGTGCCATTTGATACCTTTCCTTACCAACACAAAAGTCCAGTTGAATCTAAAGAATGTTATAAAGCCGAATAGAAATGAAGTCTTAATCCCAAACAGTGTCGCTTAATCAATGAGCAGCTAATTGAAATAGAAGAGTTGCTTTATTATAGTCAAGCAAAACTAATCACATCACTGAAAGTGGATTACCTTCTCATGCAGCAAATGGACAGAGATGAATTTGATCCAAAGTTCATGTCTAATTGACAAAGGGCACTTTTGATACAAACAATCTATACCTTAATCAAGCTTAAAATGTCTTTTCTGCATGAACTCAATGGCAGTTACCTTCGTAATAATCATTTGCTTCTAAATTATGGAACATTTACCTATATTCTAAATTTCTCCCAACTAGAATTTATTTAATAAATAAATCTGAAAGACATTAATGACAGAACTATAACACAAAATTAAAATCCAAATAACTCTATAAAAACATATGTATTAACCCTTTAACTCTAATGAACAAAGGGTATTCATACATTTACCAAGGATATTAGCCCATGAGTGAATGTAAGCAAGCAATTGGGATTTAAAGTGTTCTATTATGGTTCCAAAGTCAAGTATTACCATTTCAAATTTAATATAATAAACCACTTGCTTCTTTCTAGATATAACTAGCTGACCCGACCCGGCGTTGCCCGGGTATCAAAAAAGCAATGTCTGATTATAAAGTGCTCTTCTAACCTTTCTTGCAAAATCTAGTTCACTATATGGATAATATTTAAAACTG
>JAYKTE010136285.1:0-13221 GCA_036873565.1 Xipholeptos notoides | reverse complement strand
TTTACAGTTAGAGTGCTCGATATCGGTGATAGAGCGTGTGTAGTAAAAAATAAAAAGATAAAATCCAAATACCTGGATAAACGGTGGTTGTTGGTAACTGTCAGTTTCACGCTTGCGCGATATATATATATATATAAATGTTGTTAGATGGTTTAGAAACTCAACGCGATTGTGGATGATCCGAGATCTTTCATGGTCAATCTTCTGGTGTCTTAAGAGCCACAATTAAAATATTTTAAAAATATATTTAATCCTTTTCTCCGTGTAATTCAAATGTATTTAACTTCATTTTCTTCTTCTCTGTAGATAGATAATGAGAAAATGTCAGAAAAGATAATATTTATTTTCATAAGCTTACAAAAATTTGCCCCTTTCAAAACAATGACCTTCTGCATCTACACATCACATTACCCCTCTCTTCCAATCCTGGAACACGTCCTCAAAGGGTTTATTCGGTAGTCCCTTTACGTAATGTTTCTTTCCTTTCCTCTGAGGCTCTCTTTTATGCGTGGAAACAGGAAGAAGTCGCATGTGATAGAGATCATAGAAACTAATACCTTAACATAAACCTTCATAAAGTTTACTTTAAACTAGTTATCTTACATACTTTTGATTATTTTCTATATTTGGCCTGATCGCCTTAGCCATGATAAAGAATAATAACTGAAAGAAACTCCCGTATGAATTAATTTTAAAACACTATATAGCCTGCCCCTAACGATTGTTTACACTTGTTTTGATCACCCTGTAGAAATGAGTTCGCTATAATAAACACCAATAGCTGGACACACATTCTCTTCAAGTTACTTTTAAAAATGTTCTACACTTGCTTTGATCTCCTTGTAGAAATGAATTGCGAGTATAAATACTTACCACTGAACATAAATCCTTATAATGTTGGTTCATAAGAGATACATTCACTAAGCTTTAAAAAATTGTCGTCACTTAGTTTGATACCTCTATAGAAATGAGATTGTTGTAATAAAATCTAATTTCTGGACTCCAAAACTTTCAAAGGTTACTTTAAAAGTGCTATATAACCGATCTTTAAATATTGTCTATACTTGATCTGATTACCTTATGTACAGGGTGATTAGACCAAGTTTAGACAATTTATGTACGTGCATGAACAGCACGTGTATGAATAGTAAATGATTTGGTATTGTGTCACTATAATATTTATTCTTTCCGATTGCTGCAACTATTCAAAGGCTGCCTGCCCATTTCAGTGAAAACTATACGAGCAAATCGACTTATGTACGTATGTATAGTATGACTCACCTGTTGATGAATGCTTTTCTCCCAGCAGGCTTATAGGCTGTCCTGTCACTGGCGAAATATTTATTTTTAATGGCCATAAACGAAGTGAGGGTGATTCTTAGAAAAGATGAAAAGATTGTATATAAAATCATTAAAAAAATTGTCTGTAACTTTTCCAGGCGAAATTTAGTCGCACTAATTATAATAATACATTAATTAATACATTAACTATTAATTAGTATCCTAATCCACAAATTGGATGCTGAAATTCTTGCTAGCTCTCTTCTTAAATCTAACCAATTACCATTTAACTTTTTATTAAATTCAACAATATTTAGTGCATCAATGATGGTTTAATTGAAGATTGTGTTATTACAATTAAACTCTCACAAATGAGCAACATTTGCGCATCAGAGAAGTAGTGACATTCCTAAATTTGTTCTTCCATCCTAAGTGACGGTCACAGAATGAAAACTTTTGTGTGATAAAGACTTTTATGCCCAAGGCCTAAAACCAGCACGCGGTTGATTATTTTTGCTTTAACAAAAACCGGTTCAAAAAGAGCAATATACGAGTTTAGTCTATAATCACGTGACTAAAGATATCTGAAGCATTTATTTCTATAATTTTACAAAAAAAAACTGAGGATAATGTTTAGTCTCTAGAAAAGCGAGAATTTTGTCAAATGGTGATTTATTTTAATAAATAATTTTTTTTAGAATATTCTTCAAAGACTAGTATTATAATACACTTATACAGCTTGGTCGTTAGAAAAAGGGAAATTTGTTAATTGATCATTTATTTTTATGAAGAATAACTTTTATAAATCAAGCCCGTGGGGTTCTTTTAATAGGTACCTATGGAATAACAATTAAACAGAAAAAATAATACTAATCACTAGCCTTTAAAAGTCTTAAAGTTCTTTTCTATCGCCCTCATCTATAATGTAGGTATTAAGATGAAATATATGAATAAGCCAGACGTAATATAATGGCACCAAATATTGTCGCAGTGAATAAAAAGTAACATTTCGTTTAAATTGGACAATTCCTTCTAGAAACAGAGTTTTTCGATTATCGACTTTCGGTACTTATCGGGGGTATTCAAAAACAACACCTATCAAACACATAAAGTACGGAAGTATTAAACCCTAACCCTAAAAACAAATAAAATTCGAAACTTTTAGAAACAAAAATATAATATAACAAAAAACAAACAAACAAACAATAAAATCCAAGCCCTAACACTAAAACCAAGTAAAACCAAGTATATTATTTACATATAAGTGACATAACAGTGAATACCAAGACTCGTCTCTTTTAGTCGCTGTTTGGTTCGAGAATACGTTCTCCACTATTTTTAATTTTTTGTCCGTGATTCTTTTCTTTTTTTTAAAAGAATATGTTACTATTTCCTATAACATGTATACTTCCATTTATTTGGCTTTAAATTCTTTATAAGATACTTGAATGAGTGTTTACCTTCACATTGTAGCTCACAGTCATTATTTGCTTAAAAGTGAAAAAGGCTACGCATCAGTAGAGCAGTAAATTTGAACTGACAATTGCCAGTGTCAGAACAAAGAAATTTGAAAATAAGTGTCCCAATGCGAATATACGAAATAAATGCGCTTCATGTGTCAATTCTATTTTTTATGATGTGATTGACAAAGGAGGTCAGTTCTTGTCGACATTTGGTTATAGAGTAGTGTTTATCAATGTAGGAAGCACGCCCTTACATGTTAAGGTGGATATTTTAACGTGGGATCTTCAGTGCCCTGTTTGATGCCTCTAAGTAAATTCTAAAATTAGTAAGTGGTTATGGAATGAATACTTTATACATGTATATTATATATTTGTGTTGAAGCTCGTATTCAATTTAATTATGTTATAGGGGAAGTCCAATTGATACAGTGATAGGTGGGCTCATAAACATTGAAAAATGGCGTATATATTTTCTTTTGCATATTTTCTTAAACTTGAATATAAAATTATTTTTAAAAGAATTGGCTTCGATAAATGATACAAAATTAAAAAAAAAAATGTTTTCAATCATTCAAAAACAAAATAATAAGATTAAAATACTTATCTATCTCAGTAAAATTCAGTTTAAACAGATATATCCCGCCAAAGCAATGTCTTGAAACTTAGATATAAATAGTACTATATTGCAGAGAAAAATTTAATTAATTATTATAGTGTTTGAATTTATAGTTTAGAAACTCGATATTATACGTAAACTTAATTTAAACATATTTTAGGAAAAATCGTTTGGTTTTGTTAGATTTACCGAAAAATGTTTTTTTCAAAGTTCTTAATTAATTTCATAATTTGGTTTAATAATTTGTGCATTGAATTTTCGGACGACAATCTCCATCTTTATCGTTCTTATCTTCCGTAAGATGAGGCTTGATAATTTCTGCATTATATTTTCGAGTTATTGTCCTCATCTTTATTGTTGCTATCTTGATAATTTGAAAATCAGATTTTAGGAGACTTTTTCTCATCTTCATGATTGTTATCTTCATTCAGCTGAAGCTTGGTTATTTGGGCGTCGAATTTTTTTTAATGTTGTCATCATCTTTATTATTATTATGTTCGAATTATTTTAGTCGACATTCTGATTACGGGATGAATGTTTCAAAGTTCAGTTAACTGAAAAATGAACTAAGCGTTCATCGACCAAAATCTTGTGAAGATAACACTAATAAAAATTTGGAAAATAGTGCTCAAATTCAATACACATATTATTAAGCTGTATCTACGTATATAAAGACAACAAAAATAAAGATAAGAATAATAGTCTGTAAATTTTATACCTATACATCAAACCTCATCTAAATAAAGATAACAATAACAAATATAAAGACAATAGCACGCAAATTGATATTCATATCATAAAGCCTGATATGAATGAAGGTACGATTAATATCGACAAAGACAATAGCTCGCAATTTCGACACACAAATTACCTAGCTTCATTTCAATGGAGATAACAATAATAAAGATGTAGACAGTAGTTTGTAAATTAAAAATACAAATTATCAAGCGTAATCTCAATAAATATAATAATAAAGGTGAGATTAATGGTCCGAAAATTCGATACACAAATTATCAAGCCTAAGAAAGATTAGGACGATATTAAGAAATCAATGAACAAATTATCAAGCCTCACGTCAATGAAGATACAAATATTTAATAGAGAACAATAGTCCAAAAATATGGTACCCAGAGTATGAAGCCTCATGTTAATGAAGATAACAATAATGAAGATGAGAACAACAGTCCTAAAATTCGATGCACAAATTATCAAGCTTTATGTTAATAAAGATACCAATATAAAAGTTGACAAGAATCCGAAAATTCGAAGCACAAATTGCCAAAATAGTGTTTTCAAAACGTTTAAATAAGAGATGAAACTCCACCGAGAAATTGTTCCTTACAATTCTGATAGATCTATTCTTTAATTATTGATTTCTTATGTGAATGAAATGAAAAATATTTGGAAGGCTGCCCATAAACTCCGTATAATATAGTTAAAATAAAAACAAGATGAGGATAGTGAACTGAATAATAGAGCTGACTGATTTTTTGAATTCCAAATAACAAACTGAATTCATTTTAGCTACAGGCTTCATAGATTTCTCATAAACACTTTGTGGTCAAATCTCTGAAGAATGCTGTCTATTATCAGCCTTCAATGATGCGGTGTTCCAATCGTGAGATTATAAAGCAGTCACGTGCTGTTTTTTTCTATTTTCTACTTTTTTTATTTTTGTAGGATTATAAACGTCTCGGAATCATTGATTTTATAGGTTCCGGTTTATTGATGTCTTATCGATCATTGGTACGTACAATGAAGTCATAAAATGGAACTAACAGAACGAGGAAGAGAGGGAGTAAAGAAAACGTGGTGGAGAGAGAGAATGGCTTGGAAATTAACTTGAGACTGAATGCGAATAAAAAAAGACAGAGATAGGGTCTGTAGTGTAACGAGTGGAGCAAAACTGGGTTGCTAAATAATAATCTATTGATTTTTTACGACGTATCCGCCTTTCCGGTCATTTAATGCCAAGAATGGAGATTTTTTTTCAATAATGTGTTTTTTTTTTGTCATCACATTGTTTTGAATTGCACAAGCTAAACTCATTATCCAATAGCTGTGACGAATATGAATATTGAAACCTTTCCCAAGAGTATTAGCTTTGATATGAACGTAACGGAATGACTGGGATTTGAACTCACGTAACACAATTCCAAAGTCCGAGTGCTAAGCAACTGTTCAATGTTCCCGGCTAAAGAATGAAATGAAGCCGTTTTGGTATTTAAATTAAAGACATTCAGAAAGTAGAGAAACAAAAAAAAAATCAAGCAACTAAAAAATTAACAAATAAAACAATGAAAGTAAAACCCCGGAAGAATACGAAAGACAGCGAGATACAATTACAATATTTCAAGAAAACAAAGTAAAGTAAACACTAAATTATTGAAAGTCGCCAAGTTGTAGAATTTCTTTATTATGTTAAGCTTCCAGTTCCTGTGTAAACAATTATTTAGTATAAACCCATCTCTAGAGACATTTATGATTCCGAATGTATAGTAAGTCTGCATCTTACAATAGAAATGCGTTCCTCCAAAACCTATCATAAAGCGAAATTAGTGTAAACCGAATTCGTTTTTAAATAGTCGAGCAAGTTATTGCGAGACTTACAAAATGTTTGTAAGTCTCAGCAATTTTTGAAACTGTGATTGACATTTTGTTGCACTTAAAATATATATTATTAGAATAATTCCCATCTATTAAAAAAAATGTTAAAAGTGCAACGAAATGCCAATCACATTTTTATAAATGTTAGCCTAAAATAGTAAAAAATAAATATTTAATAATTTTTAGCCTAGAATATTACAAAATAAATATTCTAAGAAAATAAGCTAGTTTCTTACTTTTTAAGGTTTAATCGTGGGTAATTATTTTCAGTAAAACATTCTGTAAACATTTCTTCTTTTTCAGAAATCTTTTTCTATGATAATATTAGATAAGAATACGTTTCTTTAAATTATTGTAAAACTAAATTAGTGTAAAGCAAACTCTTTTTTCTACATATATCAGATAAGAATACATTTATCGAAAACCTATTGTAAAGTATTGTAAACCATCCCCGACTTTATACTGGTCTCAGTGGGCCCAACATTAGATCACTCTAAATCTTTCCTTCTGTATATAATGGGAAACAATCTTAGAAAGGAACCAAAAAACGAAAAAAAATGAAAACCAGTACTCCCCTGAATATCATACTATTTTTCTCCGGTGCATGTGTTGCACACCTGTAAGAATTCTATAATAACAACACGAGTTTTAACAATTTATATAAGAATTAAACAAAGGCATCATTGATGAGAGTATATATTGACATGAAGAAAAGAAACACCCATTTTGATTTTTCGGGTTTTGGAACAAACTAGCTAAAATTTTGGCATCCAATTTGTTAATTAAATTTAAAAAACGAATTAATGCTATCAATGTTTTCTTTGAAAAATTAAGTTTCTAACGATTTTATATGCATTTAAAGAATTATTTCGAGAGAGCTTACAACGGTATCTAAACTTATTTATACATAGAACTTGGTGTGTTTTAGTGTTAGAGTTCGTTTCTTACGGACACTGAAATGGCTGATCCAATTTTCTTAAACATTCACCCAGTTGTAATTTGTGTGTCTGGAACTCTTCTTAAATACGTGTGGTTTCGAAATAACCATTATAATTACCAAAAATCAGTTTTGAGGAGGAAGAGCGCTGCTAAGACTAGAAGTAAAACTACGAAAATTGTCAATATGAAAGCATAACTGTGTCGTGGGCCAGTCGTTATTGCGTTTGTTTTGTATGACGTGGTCTGCAGGTTCAAATAATTGCATTTGTTGTTGGAAATGGATAACACCATTGCGTGTCACTGATGAAATCCAAAAGATCGAAACAGCTGTCCCGCACTATGTCATGCAAGATTTGGCGTTTAATAATAAAGTTAAAATTTGAATTAAGTATACACATGTTTGGCCATGCCTAAAATGTTCTGATTTGCACGGGGGACATCGGACTATGCTGCTAGTAGAAAATAAGAATTTGAAGAATAATAGAATTAATTATCTATCTTATAACTTTCGACATTATATACATCAGAAATCGTACTTTTCAACAGGAAGCGTTACATTTTGAACGGTAAATATGATGGTCGCTTTAAAAGTAATGACATCAATTTTCCAAAGTTATTTTTTGCAGTTGAAGAGCTACAGACGCAAGAATACTACTATTTAAACGGGAAATATTTTTTAATAATAACCACCATTCTCAATGCATTTTGCCAGAAATGATCCATTTTCGTGTCCCCCAGGTGCTTGTCATTTAAATCCCAGCCAACATTTTGAAATCTCCTAACTGAGCTGACAGGAAGCGAGGGTGAATTGGTAAAAGCTCGGATTCTAGAATCGTATCACACCAGTTCAAATCAGTCAAAATTATTACATTCACTTTCAACTCGGGGGAGTAACCCGTCTAGGTGTAGGGCAACACTGATTTGAAATGCCCGGGGATATAATGAGCACGTAAAAATATCCTTGTGCCTAACTTGGATTCGTGCTCGAACAAGTAAATATTCTCCTAACTGAGCTGACATCAACTGCATCGTCCCCGTAACGTTAAACAGGCCCGGTGAATACTGATTGGTTAATTTGTTTCTGCATAAAGGCATTCAATTATGCATCTCTACCGCTGACGCACGTCCATGACAGGGCTTGCTTTCTTAGCGTCTCACATCGTCAATATCTGCAACAGAGAAATGAAACTGTCACGTCATAAATGAATAAGTTTAGCGATCATAACAATGCAATTTTTAATCCTCTGTAATCTATCGAGACAGAGTAAAAAATAAGGGGTAAGTTTAGAATGACCCTTATATATTTGTGGTGCTCCCCAACCAAAGCAAGCTATATCACTACCATGTAAAAGTATTCCATTGCGGTCATCGTTTTAGGGATGGTCGGCAGAGGATAAAATCTAAGGTGCTAATTAATTTTTACAGTAGGACTTTCTCTATCCCTACCAAATGTTGTGATAGGTAGTGCCTCTTCAATCTTCGTGTATTGTGAAAACGAAAGATGAACGGCTCACGATGACCAGAGATACAGTTTTCACGTGTTTGAAAAAAAAAAATAACTGATAGCTCTTCTTATCTCCAGAAACCTACGAATTTTGCCGAGGGTTTCATTCCACAACTGCGCAATCATAAACGAATGACCACACAGAATAACAGTATTGTTACAAAAGGAAATATGATATCAAGTCCTGACCATTAAAGTCACCTGGGGTTTCGTCTTCTCGCTCTCTCATTCTAGATTGGTCATACGGATTGAAAGAAGTAAGTTATTTCGAGTAAATTAGTAAAATATTGAAATTTAATTATGTTATAAATGAGTTAAGTCTTAAATAACGTATTTGATTTTCTCCTGATTGGCTTGCTTGCTTTGGCTATTTGTTTACAGACGATCACAACTTACGAGTGGCCAAACTGACGAATAGACTACAAATCGAACATAAGAGAAGCTGAATACATCGTGAAGAGAGAGAGAGAGAGAAAAAATAAATGAAGATATTTCTAATAATGCCGTTAATTAAATGAGAGGATGAAAGACAGAGACATCTTGAGCATAAAATACTTTTTCCAAATGTGAGTAAAGAAGAAAAATCTTATTGGATAACATGTATCAATAATGGAAATTGAAGTTGATGAAATTCAAAGTCGATATTTCACCATGATTAAAGGACGGGAGATGAAGAAAAAACAAAATAATTAAAAAGTTAAAGTAAGAAGAAGCAAAAGAAAAAGCAGGAGACGAAAAAGAAGAAAAAGAAAAAAATATGAAAAAAAAAAAATGAAAAAGCGGAGATAAAAAAAAACGAAAAAGAACGAAATAAAAAGATGAAAATTAAAAAAAAATAAAGGAAATGTAAAATAGGAAAAAAATAAAAAAGAAGGAAACGATAAAGAAAAAAAAAGAAAATGAAAATAAAAAAGAAGGAGATGAAAAGAATAAAACGGATATGTAAAAGAAGAAAATGACAAAGAAAGAAATGAAAAAGGAGGAAAAGGAGTAAATGATAACGAAGAAAAAGAAAAATTCAAAGGAAAATGAAAGAGGAAAAAAGAAATGAAAAGGGGAAAAAGAAATAATATTTTGTATGTTTTTGATGGGAATTTTTCAGCTTCACCATCCTATCTTTGATATGATGATATATGCGCCCCCCTTTTTTTTAGTTAAAACACACAGACGGATAATTAAATGATCGATAGTTTCTTTTTATGATTTATTGATTTGATAACTAACTCAAATAATAAAAAGATTATAGGAACCAAACAAGTAAAATTTTAACTTTTACCAAACATAAAGTATTGTGGTGATAGAGCAGCCATCTTTGTAACCAGACACCAACGTTCTCTATCGGTTGAAAACTCTCTAGGCCTATAAGTAGCAATGCTAAAATTACCATCTATACGATATAATACAGACTTCTGCCTGTCTATTTATCTAAGTCTAAACATATATATTAAGGGAAATGCGAGTTTCTGTGCATGTGCGTAAGTCCATTGCCAATGGACTCCGAACAGCTGGGCTGTTTTTTTGTAAATTCACAGAATTCCACTTTATGTCTGTGGGAGTATTCTTAGATAGGTATTATTTCAGAACTTTCGAAAGGAGTAACGAAAATCGATAATCAGAAAAATCAGTTTCTAGAAAAAATAGTCCAATTGAAACGAAATTTTACACATTCTTACAGTCTATCATAAAAAAAAAACGTTCAAAAGTTTCATGACTACAGACTCCCAAACTACTTTTGTTTGAAATGTGACATGTTTGCTTTCTGTACATGTGAAACAAATTTGATTTGTTTTTCAGTCGGAAAAGAATAGCTGCTAGGGGATCAAACACAAACTCGAAGCAAGGTCGATCAATAAGACTAGTTCATTTATATTTATCGTGCGTGAAGATTAAAGGCTAAAACTTATAGCTCGTTTGAATATTTTCATCTTGAAATTTTGATGTACGAATTGACACATCAGTACTGTATATATTTCATTTTTATTTTTTTTTACCTTCAATAGAATCATTAAAACCCGGCATACAAACTATATTTTTTTTAGTAGAATAATTATCGGAAATAGTTGTTATGCTAATGCGTGTATAAAATTTAGTTTGAAATAAATTATAGGTAAAAAAAAAATGATATTTAAAGGTAAAAATAGCTAAAACCCGATATTTTTAAACGGGCATACACACCTAAATAACTTAGTTTGTTTTGTTAATTAATGTACATAATTTATTTTGAATTGAATTATATGTGTAAAAGATAAATGTTATTTTTTTTATAGTATAGACACTAGATTAGATTAGTTCGTTTTATTAATTAATGTATGGTATTCAGTTCAGAATTAATTATAGCGAAAAAAAGAATGCACTATTCAAGGGTAAATCTGTCAAATTATTTATAAAACCAGTTATTTTAACGAGGATATATAATAGATTAAAATAGTTCATCTTATTAATTACTGTACAAAAATTAGTTTGAAATGAATTTTAGGTAAAAAATAAATGCAATATTTAAAGGTAGAAATGTATGAAATTATTTATAAAACCCTTTCTTTTAACGGTGATATGCGCTCTTTAGAGGATAACATGTTTTTTAAACCTTGACCTTATCAACCTTAATCTCAAGGATTCCGAAAAGCAAAGGCAAATCTGTTATCTTTCTGCAAAACTGACAGGAACACTCCCCGACTCTGGATTACGCAAACAGGAAAGTACGTACATTATATTTTTTAATATACGAACAAGGTCCATTATTTTATCACGTGCAATAGATTTCATTCAAATAACCAGTTCGGTTTCGAAACGTTATTACATAAATCAAAGACATCCAACACCTAGTCAATTTTCTTGCCTTTGAAACAATGTCAGTCAGACCCAATAATAAATCCATAATTGTATCTATGCGTGAAACCTTAATTGTTTATTAGTGGAAACGACAGAAGTAAATTAGTGTCAGAATTGTGCCTCCTTTAGATATAAAAGCCATTGCTATATCCAGTAATGCATTTTAATAGACAAGCAAAGACGATGCCTATTCACTTAGAAGATGTCATTGAATTAACGTTTATACGTTATTTAGGTAAAGTGACAGTAATGCACGTTATGGAAGAAGACATTTCAAACGAACAACTCTGTAAAGACACAAAGTATTATGAAATGCTTTCTCGGCCACACAAACAAGTTGATAAACAGGCCAACGTAGGCAGCCTTGATATTGAAATATGTTTTTATTTATGCTTCTAAAACAAGAGATTTTGGGGCATGAATCTAAATAGATCATCGTAATTATTGCATGTTTATCCAGTGGCGTGATTCCAAATATTGTGTAAAGCCGTTAAGTTGTGCTCATGATGTTAGTCACATTTTTAAGACTGTGTTGAATTTCAAAATATTGAGTATAGTCGTAAAAGAGTTTGTAAAATATCAATCACAATCATGCATTTTAGATATTACTGAATTTCAAAATATGGTTTGGTTGATGGCATGTCAACCTTTTTAGGTTATTTAATTCTGAGAACAATCATATTTTTGTCCAAATGTATTTTTTTTAATAACACAATATGTACTATTAATCCATAGCTGAAAGGAATGTGGGGATTCATACTTTTCCCAAGGGTATTATTACAATTTTAAACGCAAATAGAACGACTAGAATTCGATCTCACGTATTACGATTCCTAAGTCCAACTGCATTCCAACTGTCACAAGTGGACCTTCCCTCAAGATATTGTGTTAAGATATTGTGACAAAGATGTTCGTCTCAATTATTGCATTTTTAGAAAGTAATAAATTTCAAAACAATGTGTAAAGTCGGTAAACTATTTACAAAATTGTTGGTTGGCTGATAGTTTGCTTGTGTATTTTATAGAAGTTTCGACATTTTATCTCATGAAGGAATTCAGATTCTCTACCCCTGTGGATTGAATAAAGAGCATGGCTCTGAAATCAATATTAAAACTAGAGGACACATCGGTCGAAATTTTTTAATGAGAAGTCCGAATGAGTTGAATAATGAGAAACATTTTCCTTTACGTTAAGAGTTATTCAATATAGCCAAATGTTTTCTTTGGGGGAAAGTTTCTGTTTCGGAAACTCACCCATATACCACAATTGACGCTTGTGAGCTATATATTTATCGGGAGGTAACATTCTTGTTAGCTGCAATCGCTGGTGCAGTCTTAGTTGACACCGTCGATTCACTTTTCAGGACCACAACAGTTTCATTTAATTTTATAGCCGCAGTTGCCTCTCTGGAAGCAATTATCTAGACTAGCTTGATTCGCAAACTTCCGAGGTTTTAACCCTTTACCTTTAAATTAGTAAGTCAAAATAACTGAAAATAAATGCTTGCATGTTAGTTCATGCGTTTTGGTTATTATCGTTTCTAATATACTAAGATGAGTGACCACTTAAGAATACCAGGTACCGTACTAGGCCGGTCGGTGGTTTGTGGCCTGATTAGTCGAAAGCGTTGGGTTTTTTACATCCTCGATTAGAGTTACCCTTTGCGATTGGGATAACCTTATAACAACAGGAAGACTGATCCTAGCCCGTACAGGTGAGGAGATGTCTTCTTGTTCAACAACAACAAGAGAGATGGCAAGAACTACAGCAATTCATCCACCCCTAAATATAGACTCGGAGAAGTCCTCAATTGCTTGGGTCTTCTATACCCATGTATAATTCCTTAACACTCTGACATTCAAGAGGGCGATCAAGAGATTGGAAGGGATCTATCTAAAAGTACATCTGTGAAAGACTGCGCTCGAGTTAAATAAATCTTGCCTGAAGAACAGTATGTACCTAAATATACATATATAAGTACG
>JAYKTE010136174.1:0-13223 GCA_036873565.1 Xipholeptos notoides | reverse complement strand
AATTGGTCCATTAGAAGAAAGTCTCTCTTGATAAAAACAAATGGTTAGCTACATTGAACAAAATGAAAAGATTTACTGATAAGTCTCATCACTACAAGGGGAGGGAGGGGAGAAAGGAAAGCAATTCCTGCTCAAAGCAGTGATTCTTAACTTGACAAAAAACACAAGAAATCTTCCATCATTCTAATCGATGCATTATACAAATAGTTCTCAGACTGATAATAACATTCTACACAAAGTTTGAAAAGTGCTTTAGATTATTGCTACCTTTTTTTCTAAAAAGGAAAGAAATCAATTTAGCCAGGATTCTTTTTTATCAGGTTTGCTTTTGTCAACAATGGTAAAGAAAGAAAAAGACAAATGAAAAATAAAAAAAGACCTAAAATGAAAACTGATAAAGATTTTCATAATAAAACAACATTTCTAGGTTTTGTCTACTTTAAAGATAATTTTGAAATAAATTCATGTTTTGAAATGAGCATAATAAATTATTTCTTAGTCATAAATATTATGTGTGTGTGTGCGCAATCAAAATTATGAGATTAGAACAAAGCCAAATAGTAATGAATATTCCCAAGAAAAATCTTAGATGCTTATAAACCACTCATATATAAAAACTTTTAAAATAATTGCTTACAAATGAATTAATTATATGAAAAACTCAAATGTTTCATAATATTTTTGAAAAAACAATTTAACAGCAGTGAATATGACACTGGTTTTATGTCTGTAATAATTAAAGATTTTTTTCAAAAATTCCAACTTAGAAAAAAGAAATGTTGAAATGTAAATTCTAGCTTCCATTTCAGTAGTTGTTAGTTGTTTCCAATCAGGAAACAACTAACAAAGACAGCTTTCCTATCAGACAGGTTGTCAGACAGGTGACACAGAGATTTGCTTATAGTGGTGAAGGCTTGTGTAGGACCATCCACACTTCTTGAGCTTTCCTATAAAAGAACAAGAAACCCAAGATAAAATAAGCTGTTCAAGTGGAATTGTAAGAAATAAAAAATGGTTCAACTTTGATAGAAAGTGTTGCAGCAGCAGAAAGAATGTCAACAACAAAATAGTAGCATAACATTTTTTCTCTTTTTTTTTTCAATTTTAAAAACAAGCATCAGAAAGAAAATCCTTGCTGGGGCTGTTGAAGAGGAATTTGGAGAATATATTGAAAAAGTAGGCTGAAAAGGCCAAAGTAAAGAGAAAGTTAGCAACTCATGTTGTGGAGGGGGAGGGGGACAGAAAGTTAGCAACTCATGTTGTGGTAGGGGAGGGGGAGGACAGTTATGAAAGGAATGCAAAGAGTAATTCTTTTCTTCTAGTTCTTGTCATCTGATATAGGTACACCCAAGGCCATGGTACACCCAATCTCAAACCAAACATCCCCCCCACACATACACTCACCCTCCTTCTCAAGTTTTGTCCCACCCAATTTCACTTCAGTATTTTAAAAATTAGGAAGTGTTAAGTTAATGAAAAAGGTTTTAGCAGTAATAATTAAACAAGATATTATCAAAAGCATTTCAATGTTTTTAGCTCAAAACTCTGACTCTGCTCAATTGAGGAACTGACTGACAATATTTTGCTACAGGTAATTTTAATAACTGGAGAAATGCATCCAAAGTTTATTAAAAGAATTACAGTTCAACGTCCATAGCACTACTCTTTCCCAATTATCTGAGATTGTCCCACCCCTCATCACCACCAAAAATATTCTTGCTTCAAATTTAAGTAAATCATCGTCATGAGAGTAAATTTTAGGAGCCTATAGTTTATTTGTATATTTACCATGTGAAGTAGAGTCCTCATCTTTAAATTAGATAAATTTACAAGGTTTCAGACAATACTTTTGATCAAATTTCCATTTATTAGGTTGTCCCAAAAGTTTGTAAACACTTGCAAAAAAATGAATTTTTATGTAATTTTTAATTGTCATTGAGTTGGTTCCGAATGCCAAGCCACACACCTCCACGAAGATCAAAGACAACTTTGAAGAGCTGCATTGCATTGAGGTTCTGTCCCATCCAACCTAGTCTTGACTGTGCTTCATCAGATTACAGCCTTTTCCACTCAATGCAACACTTTCTGAAGAGATGCCAATTCTACTCGCTTGATGAAGTCAAGGAAGCATGGCAAGAATTCTTTGATTTGAAGCCGGCTGAATGGTACTTTCACCAAATCCAAAAGCTTGCAGATCAATGGCAGAAAGTTTTGGAAAATGATGGTCTTTATTTTGAGGAATAATTTTTGTCTTTGTTATTACTTTGTAAGTAAAATTTCAATTTTCAGAATTAGAAGTATCTGTTGTCATGGGTTATCTACTTTGATAACTGTATAAGATCAGTTTTTCCAGATATGATATCAGTCATTTATCGATCGTTATTTCAGTTTTGCATGGCTATAATTGAAGTGAATCAATTGTAAGTGAATCAATTGTGAGTACTATAGTGAATCAATTTTAAATAGTCTTTTGGATTCAGGATAGATCATTCAACTTTGACGACATGTGAAAGATTTGTTGGAGTACTGTGAAGGAATATTTCTGACAGGTGTTTCTGAAAATGGCTGTTGATTTTGTCTGTGTCAATAGCTGAAGTTTTGCTTTTATCTATCAAACCTCATTTTTATGATACAGTGAAGTGAAGTGAACCAGGTTGTTGCTGTTGGGTGTGAAGTGAACGTTTCTTTTTCTTTTCTGATAAACTTGAGTGAATTTTAATTTGATTTGATTTGGAAGCATTTAAAGAGTTTTACTATAATTCTGCTGTCAAATTTAAAAAAAGAAGAAAAGAAAGAACACTACTGGATTTTTAAAGATTCACAAAAAATAGAAAAAAAAAAAAATATTAGTCTATTGATTGATTGATTGATTGATCTGTTTAATGGCATATCAACCATCTTGGGTCTAGTCTATTGAACTTGTTACCCAACTCTATATAAATATATATTCAACAAGTGTAATCATTCACAGATAGCATTGTTCAAGTGAAAATAACATTGTTAAAGTGAAAATAACATTGTGTACCCTGAAAATCTTTAAGGGTTTTTCACTTTGTGGATAGAATTTAAATGTGTCAAAATGAAGCAATATAAAAAAAAAGAAAAAAGCTAAATTACAATTAGAGTTTAACTGTTTGATTTGGAGAATAATTTTGTCCACATTTTTTTGTTTTTTTTGATATTTTGTCAAGCTTTTGTTAAGCTTGATAATAATTTTGGGGTTTATGTTCAAAAACATTTGGTTTCTTTATAACCTACCAGTTTTTATTGGTTTCGTTGTTGGTAATGTTTTTAATCATGAGTTGGAAGATTATTTAGAGTGTTTGGTAGTGTTATTAATTTTTTTTTTTTTTTCATTTTAAAGAATTAAGTAATCTTCACTAAACCTAATCCAATCAGCTTTGTCAATGTTCTATTTTGGTTTCATTTCATTTCATTTGATGAGGTTGTTTTGCTTCAGGAAAATTAGTGAATGGTTAGAAATATTGATCATCATGGGTTTACCATTGAAGGGCTGTGAAAATTGTGATATTGCTCTGGACTATGCTCTTGGGTTGCTATTTGTCCAAAGAATTAGTTTTATCCCTCTGCAAATCCATTGCATTATCTTTCTTTCTGGATACTTAAATCTTCTTTGTGTATATTTATGTTCTTTGTTTTGTTTTTGTTTATCTGTATTCTATTCTTTGTCAAATGAGGTTTATGAAGATTCCCCTTTAACGGAATAGTGGGAAAACTTTTCATTGGATTTTCTGTTTTGTTAAGTTTTTCAAATTGCTTGGCTACGGGTAACTTCTTTTTTTTTTTCTGGGTGTTAGCTTATTTTAGGAATAGATCTTTGATTTACTTCATTAATTTTTAGGGTTTCTAGATTATTTCATGAAGGAGGAGGAGAAGAAGAGTCAAATCTTAATTTGTAAGTTTTTCCAGGGAATATAGTTGTGGTGATAGTGGTGGTTAGCTGAAAGGACTTGCGAGTTATTAGTTCTTTAATTAGGATTGTATTGCTGGATTTAAGTCCTGCTTTTGTTAGTGTCTATCAAAACTTTTTTTTATTAGTAATCCATAATTTCCCAGGCTTCTGGGAAGTTTGATTAACACCAAAAAAAAGACAAGTAAAAAAAAAACCCCAAAAAAAACCCCCTAAAATGGAAAGGAAAAAAAGGCTTTAAATTCAAAAAACTGTTTAAAATATTTCTTAACTGACCTGAAAGGAATGGAGTTGAAACCAAGAGTGAAAACCTAAATAAATTAAAATCATGGTCACTAAGATTGTAGCCATTAGTCATAAACTATTTGCTTCTACTTGAGGGTGAAAATCTTTTGTAGTAGAACAGGTTTATTAGACTTTATTGGTCCAGCTTTAATGTTATTGATAAACAAGAAAACAAGACAAGTGTTATACATTTTTAAACAGAGGCATTATCATTCAGATAAGATTCAAAACTAATTATTCAATAACAGAAATGCATCCACTTGTTATCACAATAGTAGTCACTCTAAAAAATGAAAAGAACTTCTAAGAGAAATTCTGTATCTCTGCAATGAAGTATTCAATATTTGACAACCAAAATATAACAAATACAAACCAAAATCATTTTTATGAAAAGGCTAATCTCCAAAATCACATAGTAAATAATAACTGATAAAAAGACTGAGAAATAACATATGATCTATAAATGATAAAGCCAAAAGAATTCATAATATACGTATATATATATGTATATATTTACTGATCCTTCATTTGTTTTCCGATTGGATATTAAACACACAAGTGTGAGAAAGTAAAAATGAAAAGAAGCAGTTTCATAAAAATTGAAAAAAACAAACCCAAAACCCAGTAAAAGTGTATCCTATCCACACAAACCAATTTTCCCTCCAACTTTTATAATCATATAAAAATGTGGCTTTTCTGCATTGGCAGAAAGTTGTTGTGTGTATTTCTTTAAAGAAACCAACAGCCGATCAAATATCTGCCTTCTTTCTCTCTGTGTGTGTGTGTGTGTGTGTGTGTGTGTTTCCTTTTACCACCATTTTTTAGTAAACTATAACTGAACAATTTAATTTTATGAGAAGCTGAATGAATTATACATTCCATTTTCTTAGATAAGGACAAAAAGGTACAATGTTGGAATTAAATAGTAATAGCAGCAGAACCCAGCATTACCCATGCATCTCAGAAGATTTTAGGTATGGCCAATGGCCATATATATATATATATATATATATATCAAATTATAAGATTATGATGAAATAAAAAAATATTGCATAATTCATAACGGTGGTTTTTATCTTATCAGTGACCTACAATCTTGTTACCATTCCAAGCCCCAAGTGGCATTTGAACCTGCAAACCATGTCATTTAAAACAAATGCTCTAACAACTGGCCCATGACACGGTTATACATTCAGAATAGCAATTGTAATGGTTTCACTATTAGGTGAATTTTTATTATTATCGATTTTCGATACCTATCAAGAGTATTCCGAAACAACACCTATCTAAACACACTTGTAGACACAAAGTACAACTGCATGAATTTAAGGAAATCAGATCAAGTGTTTTCGAAAGTCCAAAGTTCCATTTATAATACACAAAGATTCTGTTGTTTTTCATTTCAGTTAAGAAAGAAAAGATAATAAAAAATGCAAATCCACTTTTTTTTAATCCAGGATGGCTTTTAATCTGCTAATTAATTCTAATAATTTCATTTCTCTTTTTCAAAAAAAAATAAAACCAAATATTTCTTTTTTTCTACAAAAAAATCCTAATAAGTTTTGCAACTAAACACTTAACAAGATACCAAGAATAGTTAGTAATAATGATTCACTACTCGAGACATTTAATAAAATTGTAAAAATGAAATAATTTTTGACTAGATTTAGTCGTCAGAAAACAAAGCTGGTTAAATATGGAAACATTTGACTGTGTTGCCAGCCAGATTTCAAAAGAGAATATCAGCTCAATGCAGCTGCTGCCAGGGATGTGACGACAGCAAGGAAGGAAGGAAGGGAGGGAGGAAGGAAGGAAGGAAACAGGGTGGGAAGAAAATGTCAAAATACTCAAGAAGCCAGGATTATTACAAATGTTTCCAACGGGAGTTAGTGTTTATAAATTTCACAATATACTTTCATAGCAGGCTTCAATATTTAGGAGTTGGTTTAACTCATAAAGGAATATGAACAAATATTTTTAAAATTATGAATTTCGAAAAAGTAAATTGAAACAAAGAATGCTGACATTCATTTATTTATTTCAGTTCAGTTTTGTTTTGATTATTTCAAATTTTGTTTGCATGTCAAATATGTTAAAAATATTTTCATTTAGCCGGGAACTTTTGCAACAGGAAGAAAAAAGTCTGTATTATTTACCAAGCCTCATATTACAAAACCTACTCTTAATCATTTCACTCGTTTGGAATTTAGAATTAAATAAAAAGACTTGTTTTTGTTTTAGAAATTCTACTGGATTCTAACAATCTCAAACAGTTTCCCTTTCCTTAGTGGATAAACTAACATAGTTAAGCACAGTATGAACATCGGATAAAAAAATAGCAATTTTATTCATGAGAAGGAAATACAAAATGATAAGTGAAATCATTTTATGCAAATAATCTAATGAGAGAAACTATGAAAATAATACAGGTCACTAATCCAGGATACTTTGTACTTTTATTATTATTATTATTTAGTCAACACAAATAAAAAATTATTATAATATACAAAAGAAGAAACTCAATTTTAATGGCTTGTAAAAGTAGTGGGTGTAATTTTTGAAAAAAAAATTTTCTGTAATTTTTCCTCCAAGTAAAATTTGTTTACATTAATTGGTTATTTCAATCTTAATCCATAAATGCTGAAATTTTAGTTTTGTTTTAAAACCTGACCAATTACAACTTAGATTTTTAATTACTGCAACAATATTCATTGCCATCAATTTATTCAGCTTTCTCACAAATGTGCAATATCTGCACCGGGTAAAAATATGATCTTCAGGGGAGCACTTGCATTTGTTTGCCTCTTTTTTTTCCCTAAGCATAGGTCACAGAAGTGATACAGACATATGCAATCTTTGTTCCTACAACAATTGACCTAAACTCACAACCTTTTGACTTTTACTATAATTTGTTTAGTTTACAAGAATTTGGGGTCATGAGTATAAATGTATATTTGAGTGTTGGGGTTCCTCACAACTAACAATTGATTAGATCAGGTCTCTATAAGAACTAACCAAGTTATAGACATGGGACCAAAACTGATTAATGGTGTGTTGCTATGCACTAATCACGATCCCAGATAATAATCTACCCAATCACTAAGATCTTATCTAATACATCCTATAATGTTACAAACCATTTTAGTACATTGCTAGAGGTAATTAGGGGATTCTTATTTTTCAAAGAATATTAGTTAAATATTTTCCACATCTATTCAAGGGTTTACTTAAGCAATGTTAGAAACACGGCTTACTAGTTATTAATCTATGTATTGTATGTAACCATAATCTACATAATAATTCAGTTAAAACTTAAAGAATGGTATGCTTGCTTGCAACCCCTACTCTTCCTACATAGGCAGAATTTAGGAGTTGTCAGAAAATAGCAAAATATGCTGTGGGTAGGATAGGATAGAAGGGAAGAAATAAAAATGAGAGAAGAAAAAAGAAAAAGTCCCAATGGAATTATTGAAATGAGGACATGTCCTTTGAGAGAGAGGGAAAAACAAGGTCTTAATCTATAGGAAAAAATATATACATTTGAGGTATGCATTACATGAAATCATTATTATAAAAAATGTTAGAGAGAAAATGTAAAATCAACCAATTTGATAAAGTTGAAAAGACTGATAGAGCGATTGGCAAGTTAATAAAAGTTCAGAGTTTTCAAAAAGTATCGTTTTACATAGGAAAAATGTTGCAAGATTTGAAATCAATACTCATACTAATAATCTATGAAAATTAGCTGAAAAACAGGCACAAAATAGGAGAGCAACAAATATTTTCTAAAATAAAAGAAATCTTTTTTTAGATTAAAAAACTCACTATGAACAAAATCTTTAACAAAGACAAATAAAAATGATACTTTCTGAAGAAAAAAAAAAAGATATTTCTCATCTACTAATACATTACTAATATCATGTATTTATCAGATTTTCTGTAAATTAACATAGGTATGATTTTTAATGAATATCTGAAGCTATGGAGTAAGCCTTTCATCATTATCAAACACAAGTCCATTTTGACAGAAGGATTTTAGAGAAGGATTTAATCCAGAACCAAACCAGCCACTGCGTTTGGTTGACATTTTTTAATATACAAAAGTAGGGTTGGGTTGGGTTGGGTTGGGTTGGGTTTGGTTTTATGGCATGTCAACCACTGTGGGTCATTTAATGCCAAATCAATTTTTAAGTTTGAAGAGTTTTTTATATCATTTATTTAATTGGATAGATTTCTTCTGATTATTCTTTGGGTGGAGATAGTTGTATGGAGATCATATTTTTACAATTGTACAAGTAAAAGAGATGGATGCACTTAATAAAAAAAAATATTATTTACTACTTATTGTTTAATACAATAAATCATTTTTAATATTGTGATTCTTAGGTCTACATGAAAATATTCACAAAAACAATCCCGACTGACCGCTGATATAAAATGTTGCAAAATTTTAAATGCTTATTTTCTGAGAAAAAATAGATTTTGAACCACTTTTTAAATGCATGTTTCTTCTTGTATCCTTTTTATATTAATATAAATACAACTTAGATTTATTAATCTGAGTGTTAAATGAAGAAGAAAAGAAAGAAGCTTACTTTAATTATTTATCCACATAAACAAGTATTCTCTTATAGCTATGACAATTACTTTTACAAATGAAGAACAAAATAAAAAAAAGCTCTAATACAAAAATATATGACTAGACTATATTCATAGGTTTGTAAATTTGAAATAAAATCTGAAGACTATACTTAAAATGCTTGTCTTATTTGCAGTCTAGATAAAAAAATATATTTTACCTTTTAAAATCTATCCATACTTTGAAATGTTACATAATTAGATTCCTATGCCCAAATAATCTATAACTATATATAACAAAAAGAGCGGGAAGCGAGGTTGCAGCAGTGGAAAAGATTCGGTCTCTGGAATCATATTACACGAGTTCAAATCAGAGTCAAAACCACTACATCCAATTTTAGCTGTCTCGGGCAGATGAGGCTCGTTAACTCGGGAGAGTATTTCATCTAAGTGAAGGGCAACACTGATTAGAAAAGCCCAGGGTTATATTGAGCACATACAAATGGCCTTGTGCCTCACTTGGGTTGGTGCTTGATCAAGTAGATCTATCATCTAAGTGAAGGGCAACACTGATTACAAAAGACCAGGGATATAATGAGTACATACAAATGGCCTTGTGCCTAAATTGGGGGTTGGTGCTAGACCAAGTTAATATAATATAACAAAAACAAGTTTTCAAATTAAATCTTTTTCCATATAAAAAAGACAGAGTGAAAATAAGAGTAGATGTTCCTAATATCTTTAAAATAGTAAATCTCTTAAACCAATTAAGTCTAATTATTCTAATTACTGAGAGGAATTCAATCAATGTAGATATAACTGAAAAGAAATATATTCATGAAAGTAGAACTGGAAAAAGAATCATTAGCTTTGGAAGAAGGAATGAACTTTGCTTAGTAATTTCTTTTTAGGATGGGGAGACTAATTTTGTTCACTTTTTTTATAGCAAGTAAACTGTTTTCGCAAGAAGCATCAAGAGAAAATCAAAATAAAATCTATACAACAATCATATATAATAAAACTCCTATCATTATTAATTGTTAAAAGGTTATTAGATCTTAAATCTTTTCATAATAAAATACTTAGCATTGTCACTTAGATTATGACGACGTTCCATTCTAAAATTCTATATGAATTAATATCAAGTTTTATTTCTTGTAGCTACATCATTCATTGAGGTGTCGATAGAACCACAGTTTACTAAAATAATTCTAGGATCTAAAAAAATTAAGGCAGTTTTCTTAGAAAAAAAAAAGAAAATTCAGATCAAAATGAGCATAAAAAGAGCATAAAAGCAACCTCTGAGCAAAGGTGGGTAATACTGCTAGTGATCAATAAAGTTAACTAAAAATAGAAAAATTGAGGGTTCAATTTTTTGTACTTTCAGTCAACTTTATTGATAATTCATAACAATTAGATTTTAACAAATTTTAACACAAGTAATTAAAGTTTATCTAAAACAATTGTTAACATCATCATCAAAAATAGTTAAGAAAAATCTTCAACATTATTGTATATTGAAGAAAAGCAATTTGAAGTAAAAGTTTGCTTTCATAAATGAAGATCAGGTTTTAAAGAACAATTTTTGTGTTAAGCATTAAAAAAAAAAGAAGATAAAAGAAAAAAAAATGTTAAAAAACAATTGTTGGTTGGTTGGGGTTTTATAGCACATCAACCACTGTAAAAATCTATTGTAAAAAAACAAGATGTTAAAAGCCTATCCAAAGTGATAGAGCCTGAAGACAGTTTGTTTGTTAAAGAGTTGATTCTGACTGAAGCATTTAATCATTTAGGAAGAGCCAAGACAGATGAGACAATAGGCAGTGACAGAGTGGGTACCTTTTGCAGATTTATTATTAAAGATTCACATTGCAATTAATTTTCATTTGGATGCAAGCAGCAAAGAATTCAAGCACACACACCATCATCCAAAGTTAATTGAATGCCATGTAAAACCTGAATAGAATATTGGAAATGATAGAAAGAAAAATACTTAAAAGAAGAAAGAATTAAAAAAAAACTTGACTTACCATATTTGTAATTTTATCTTTTTTCCTCCTAATTCTACGGTTTTAATTTTAAAGTCAATCCCTGGAAGAAAAGCAAGAACATAATAAGAATACGATTAAAATCATATTTGGTTAAAAAGAAAAAAAGAAAAAAGAGAGAAAAAAAAAAGAAAAGTTCAGAACAAAATCAACAAGACACAAAAGAGATGATTGTTGTTAATCTATTTCAAATTAAAGTTGGGGGGGAGGGGGGTTAAAGAAAATTTGAAGGTTTGATGTTTTGCTTGATTCTATCAGAATTCAAATAATACAAAATGAATACGAATACAACATTTTATCTGGGTTTCCACTTCCTTCTTTTTCTTCTCAATTCATATATTTAAAGAAAAATACTAAACTAAGTATACCACAATTCAAAAAAAATTTACATACTTCACGAAAGTTGAAATTGAAAAATATATGAGAATTAAAAAATATTACTAAGAAATTTAAAAAAGAAAAAGGCTAAATCAAAGTTTCTTATCCAAGATTTGGGCCTTATTCAATTTTTAATGATTTTTAATTAGGAATTATTTTTAGGACTCTAAATAGGCCCTGTTTATCAAATGTGAAAGGGGCTAGCAGTAGTAACAGCATTAAAAATATAATCATTAAAAAAAACTACGGAAGGCAGAAAAAAATGTAATTTGGAAAAATGATTAAAAAATTCAATTAAAACTTCTTGCAGCACAGACAAAAGTAAATGAAAAATAAATGCTTAGGGTTTTTAAAGTTAGAAAATCAAAAAGGACAAAAACGATTGCAAATAAAATTGAAAAAGTTTAATTGAAAATGAAAATATTCAATTCAATTCATCGATAGTTGATCAACAGCTGTGGCTAGGGTCATGAGCAGATTTTAACCCACAACACACACACACACACACTAAACAAATGGGGAGGGGGAATTTAGGGGAGATAACCTATCAGCATTATTTTAAGGAAATAATTGTTTCTGAAATGGTTCAAAGGAGATAGAAATTACATAAGGATTAGAGATTCCCCTGATTTATGGTACCTATATCTAAACTTAACTAGGCCGAAAAAGGGAGCTACTGTCAATTGTGGGGGGGGGTGCAGTTACCATTATTTCAAGTGTCCTTGCTTGGCTACAATCAATACCCTGTCAACACCAGTTACATTTGCTATATATACAGATGAATTATTATGTGTAGTGGGTAAATACTGGGAGGCAGAGAGAGAGAGAGAGAAAAGTCAGTTTTTTTTTTAAATCACAATACACACAAAGCAATTGAAAAAGTTCCAAAGAAAATGACTACAAATAACAAGGAAAGTTTTAATGATGAAATGCAGAGCAAGTAAAAGTGACAATAGAAAAGTGTTAAAATATTGTAAAGATTTTTAGTGAACATTAACATTCCTTAAGTGTGAACAAGAGAGAATCCATTAATTCCAGATAGGGGGGGGGGAGAATCAAGGCCAAATCATTTAAGAGCCACATTCAAAAACCGAATCCCCACATTTAGGGGTTGAGGAGGAGGAGGGAGAAAAGGAAAGGAAAACAAAACACAGCAGTAATACTAATAATAACAATGGAATTAGTTTCCAAATGAAAAATCATAAATAAATACTTATGCTGTAAAGCTGATGAAAAGGTTTTTATAATTAAATGAAACCATTTCCAGATAATAGAAACAATTAAAATATAAAATTAATCATTTTAACAGAAAGATTACCTAGAATTGGATTTTTTAATTTGTATTTAGACTTGGAGTTGGACAGAGAGAGAAAGAGAGAGAGACACACACACACATAGAGATAAGGAGGGATGGACAGAGACCGAAAGACAGACAGACAGAGAGACCGAAAGACAGACAGACAGAGAGAGAGACCGACCGACCGACAGACACTGTTGAAAAAAATCAGAAATTTGGTATAGTCAAAGTTCTTACAAAGACCGAATTTTAAAAAATTCCCCTCATACTTCCCTTATCATTAAAAAAACTAAACTGATGAAAAAGTATGTGACCTAATTCAACTGTTTTGATGCCCAATTCTACCAAAATGACAAACTTTTTTCTCACATGCACAGCACAAAAGTGCTAGAAAAAAGCCACTCACTCATTCTCTTCCATAATTAATGTTTTGGAAGTGAACACACAATCTTAGAAAAAAAAAGGCTTTCAAAATGTCAATTGTATCAAATTCCTCAAAATCACTGAAAGAATGTTAGTTATCACTAAATTTAATAACAACACAACCTTTAATAAAACAATCATTTAGCAGTGAATCTTGTCACAGTGAATAAAAAGCCAAACTGTTTGTTTGTTTAACAGCATATCAATCTTTTTAGGTTATCTAATGCCGATAACAATCATTTTTGATAAACGTTATTTTGTCCACACAGATTTTTTTTAAATA
>JAYKTE010136063.1:0-13223 GCA_036873565.1 Xipholeptos notoides | reverse complement strand
GATGGGCTACACAGAGATTTGTTTATAGTGGTGAAGGCTTGTGTAGAACCATCCACACTTCTTGGAACTGCTGATAACGCACAGTTGGTGCAAGATATGCCACAGACCACATTAACAGTGATAATAATTACAATATAACAATGTTTCTTCCATGATCAAGTAACTGAAGACCATGGACAGTAGAACTCTTAAGTCAGTGCATTGATTAAAAAACAAAAAATATGGACTCCCCCCCACCAACCAATTTATTGTGTTTTGCCTGTGTGCCTCCAGAAATATCACATTGACTCCTAGGGTCCATGTGGACACAGGTTGAGAGCCACTGGTATGAATCCCCTCATTTAATCCTACCATTGAGGGAAGTTGATTTGGCCCAGTCGGATTTCAGAATTGTAGTACGCGAGTTTGAATCCCAGTCATTCCATTTGAATTCATATTCGGATTAATACCCTTGGAAAAGGTATGAATCCCTGACATTCCCTTCAGCTATGGGTTAATTAGCACATATTGTGTTATTCAAAAAATTAAGTGTGGACAAAAACTAACGTTTCTCAAAATGATTGTTCTTGGCATTAAAGGACCTAAAATGGTTAATATGCTGTAAAACACAAACAAACAAATATTCCTACTATTGGTTAAATTGTGTAATAACTATTTTATTAACAAATGATTAACAAAAGGAAGACATTTTTCTAAAATGATTTTTTTTCACATTAACTTAAATTGTTGACATGCCATAAAAACACCAAGAACTAAACCAAAAATTATTATTTTCAGCATGAAATGACGCAAAAAGATTAGTTTGGGTTGTTTATGGCCATACCAAATTAAAAATAGATTGAATTGGGAAGATTATTATTGTTTTGGGTTTTACGGCACATCAACCATTTTAGGTCATTTAATGCCAAGAACAATTATTTTTGGTAAACATTAGTTTTTGTACACACAGTTTTTTTTTAATAACACAAATTACACAATTTGACCCATAGCTGGAGGGAATGTGGGGATTCAAACCTTTCCCAAATAGTATTAGTACGAATATGAATGCAAACGGGACAACTGGGATTCAAACTCGCGTACTACGATTCCGAGGTCCGACTGCCTACCGATTGGCCCAAATTGACTTCCCCTTCCATCTTGAAAATTTATTTATTTGGTGACTCTGTGAATATGGACTAATCAATACATACCTCGAAGAAGATTTTCAGTAACCGAAACACTTTAGTATTTGCATAATCAATTTCCATGTTCTGTTGTTTTTTCAAAAAATTATTTTTACTTTATAAATTTAGGTAGCATTTTCTATTGAACAGGTTTGATTAAAAAGAACAGAGAGATCTTCATAATATAACTTTATAACATCTTTCGGAAAAACAAGTAAAAACTGGTCATAACATCTATCAGAATTATATTACATCTACCCCTGAAGATAAACTTGGGGGAGTACGAAAGAACTAGAGATTACAGACCATATTTAAAATCATTCAAGCCTGATGTAAAAACACTTATCAGGAAATTGGAAGAAAATAAAGAAATAAGTAGACAAGAGATCTCTGTTCATTTTAATCAAAAACGTTTGTGAGTGTGTGTGTGTGTGTGTGTGTAGGAAATAGATGTTTCCAGACAATATAAATAGGAAATAAGAAGACAAAGAGGAAAAATATATCTGGACATATGTTTCGCTAAATGCTTAGCATTATCAATGGATAAAATTTAGGAGAAAAATATATAAACCATGTTTTTCCTATTTGTTTTTTTATTTTCTATTTATATATATATATATATATATATATATATATATATACAAAATAAAAAGGAAATATAGTTCATTATTTAGCTCCAGCTGCCTGAAAAATGATAATTACTCATTGGATAAGTAGATTTTTCTTCAATTAATGACTGAGGGCGTCCTTAACAAAATATGTCGTCCTTATCAAGTTTTACTTTTTGTTGTTTATTTTTAGTTTTTTTCTTTTTTTAGCTTCTATTTAAATAATTCCAATAAAAAAATAAAGCAAAAATAGATTCCCACCGAAATAAAATATTGACCTATTTATCCTTAGGTGAGAGAGAGGAGTTTCAGTAGTTGTTAGCCTTGGTCATGCAGGTATCAGAGGTTTTTAGCTATCTATATGTTTTTTTAACCTTTTCTTTGTTCATAATTTGTTTAGATTTTTTGCTTTTGGCTAAAAATTGATAAGTCTTTTGCTAGTAAAGAAGTTGCCATTTTGGGGTCAGTTTATATTTGTATTGTATATGCATTTGTATGCTTTTAGATTTCACCCTTAGTGTATGGTAAGACAGGCATATAGGAAGAAAATTCTGAAATAAAACCAAGGCCTTCCCTTAATTGGGATACATGCGGCTGGGGACCGCTTGTGAATTTCATATTCCCAGGAAACTCGCCAATGAACTCACGTATGGGTTCAATGGTTGAGCAGGCTCAATCTCCAAGGTCAGTATGCTGTCACACACACACACACACAATTTCTTATTATATTATGTTGATCTTGTTCAATACAGACCCTACATATATGAAATCCTTATTTTGATTAAAATCAAACCTATTATCTCAATTTCCTATTATATTATGTTGATCATGTTCAATACAGACCCTACATATATGAAATTCCTATTTTGATGAAATTCAAACCCTTTATGTCAATTTCCTATTACATTATGTTGATCATGATCAATATGTCTCCCCCCCTCTCTCTCTCTTACTTTTTTCAACCTATCTGCCCCCACTTTCAATAAACCTGTGCTTATTTGTCTCCCATAAAAGGACCATCTAACAATGGACTGGGAATAAGGTCTATAGTGTAGTGCTAACAGCCCACATGAACGTACTTGACTGGAAGAACAGAGCTGATTCCCAGCCCATCTTCCAAACATCAAACGGGCCCCTTTATGGGAGACAAATGAAACAAAAGTTTATAGAGTACTTCAGGAAAATGACTCTGTGGGTACGAAAGGTTGATTCTTAGGCTTAACACCTGGTTGTTAAGGTTTCAGACAGGTAAATAGATGAAATTCTCCTTCCTTTAATTTTCACTTGCTTATTTAAATATTTATTTAAATCAACAAATAGTTTATCATTCCAAGGGGAAGGTCTCACTTTTTCTCTCTTGCCCTCTTTCTCTGCCTCTCTTTTTCTCTCTCTTTATCTGCTTCTCTTTTTCTCCCTCTCTTTCTCTGCTTCTCTGTATCATTCCGTTTCTCTTTCTTTCTCTCTCTCTCCCCCTCTCTTTAATCTGTCTTTCTTTTTTCCTCTTTCTCTGTCTGTTTTTTTCTCTCTTTATCTAACTCGCCCTTTCTTTCTGACTCCCTCTCTCCCACTCTTTATCCCTTTCTATCTCTTTTTCTACCTCTCCCACTGTTTATCCTTCCCTCTGTCTCCGACACCCTGCCTCTTTCTATCTGTCTCTCTTTATTTTTCTCAATCTCTAACCTCTCCCCTCTCTCTTTCTCCTCACCACCTCCTTCCTCCAGGGGTGAGAGTAGGGGCACTAAACAAACAAACAAATCTATTTTCTCAGAGTACAAATTCAAAATAAACTACCCTATTTAATGGTCGTCGCTCAACCTAAACGATTCTCTGCAATCAACCCTTGATTTCTACGCTCGATGAAATCGAACAAATGATCCCCCTTCATCCAGTCAGGCATGTCCTGATGTCCGTAGAAAAAGCAACAAGAATAACACAACATGACCCCCCTATGGGTGCAAATTTTGTAACCATGACACTTAGGTCACACTCCAATGAAGATTATACAGGCGGTTTTTAGAGACAACAAACTTTACTTTAAATTGAGAACTCTATTTTCTATAATTTGTTTTTATTTATTTTCATTTTATTAATTTTATTAATTCTATTTTTATTTTATTTATTTTATTTTATTATTTTTAATTCTTTTTATTTATTTTATTTTATTTATTTATTTTTGTAACAATTGCTAGTTGGTTGGGATATGCCATAGAACTTAGAAATCTAGTGAATCTGAAGTCAAATGTAATTTTGAAATAGACAGGTACGTAGCTTTGAAGTAAACTTTGACCTTGAGCATGATTTCTATGTGTTGACAGTTTATTGGGGACTGACTGGTGTGGGTAGGTAAGTTTTGAGTCTTTTTAATTTTAAAATTAGGTAATTTTAGAATTAATTAATTTTTTTTCTAGCAGTCAACTTTTCTGGGAACTCATGAACACACGTGTCTAGCTGAGGTTGAATCGATGGGGAGAGAGGATGTATGGGTGTTAGTTTCTCTGATGGGCGCTGTGAAGGTAGATTAAATATTAAAAAGAAAACCCTCAATTATTCTCTCTCTCCAACCTTTGAGTGAATAAAATCATATAGATATTTTTATCAAATATAAGAAAATACCTTGGTTGTGAATTCTCCCATTGTAGAGAAGAACACCCTCACTTTGCAGGTAACAAACAAGTTAACAACTACTGGACAAGGTAGTACGGTAAAAGAGTACTATGGTTATGGTAAATTTTTAATTCATTTATTTTCTGTGATTTATTTTAATTTAAAGTTTGCTGCCTAGACCTTTCTATAGGAATAAATATAAAGCCATTTCTTCCTCAAATCAGAATGTTAGAACTCAATTTTGAGCATCAAATAATCTATACTTCCTCAATATTGGATGAATCTTTACCTCTTTTATCGTGCTCTTCCTCTTTCCATTACTCCTTCTCCCTCTCCGTTACTCAACCTACTGCCCTGTCAAAGCCAGTCATTCTACCCCACCTCCCAACCCAATGATTGTCAAAGAAACAAGCAATTTGAATTCATTGAAGGAAGGATTCTCACAAATGAACTTCAGGAAAAGAATTCAGATGAAAAAAAGATAGAAAGAAAAAGGTAAAAGATAAAAAAGGAGAAAAAAAGAAGAAAAAGAAATAGAAAAAGAGAAAAAAAGGGAAAAGAAAAAGAAAAAAAGAAGGAAAAAAAGATAAAAAAAGCATTAAAAAAAGAAGAAACTTTTTTTATTTTTTCCACATCTTTGTGACAGACAGACTTATCTGCAACAGAGAATTGGTACAGATAAGAAATTAATAGATAAATAAACAAAAATGGTCAAAGGGAAGAACGAAGATTCTGATAACAAGGCAGTCAATTGCGAAGAGTAAATTGGAATAATAATAGATTGGATTAGATTAGGGTGGGTGGCCGGCTGGAATTATGAGAGGGATAGATAGATATATAGATATGGATCTGAGATAGTTACATACATAGACATCAGAGTGAGATAGATAGATAGATTGATAGATATTAACTAACATAGATAGAAAGAAAGATAGATAGATATGAAGGGACAGAGATAGATAGATAGACAAAAATAGATAGAGGGAGCGAAAGAGATAGATAGACAGATATAAACAGAAACAACGGACCTGAATTGAGATAGATAGATACCTATGGATAGATAGAGAAAGATATATATATATTGATAGATGGATATGAATAGACTGAGACAGATATGAAAAGATAGATATGAACAGACTTAGTGAGTTGCCCCATTTAATCCATAGCTGGAGATAATAAGGGAATTCATAACGAAAATGGAGCAACTAGGATTTGAATTCGTGAATTATAAACACAAAGTTCAAACTTATAAATCCATTGCACCACGGCCCTTTCCCTCTTCTTTGTGCTGAACTTTTGGGTCTACCAAAGATTATGGCCATGGATCAAATAAAACCATTGTGAAAAAGAAGATTTTTGTCTTTTGTTTGTTTTGTTTTATGGCATCTCAACCTTTTAGGTCATTTAATGCCAGGAAAAATATTTTTTCATAAATGTTCTTTTTGTCCACATGTAATTTTTTTGAATAACACAACATGCACTATCTAATCCATAGCTAGAGGGAATGTGGGGTATTCACACCTTTTCCAAGGTTATTAATTTAATCATGAATGCAAATGGAACAACTCAGATTCAAACTCGTGTATTACAATTCCAAAGTTTGACTGCCGATTCACTGCCCCAAGTGGGCTTCCCTTTTGTCTTTTAAAACTTAGAATGAATAAATTCTTACTTGAAGAACCCATTCAAAGTTACATCTGGATTTGGAGGTTCCATCTTTTTGGTCTTCCTCATCATCATCATCATTTACAATACCCTCATCATCAATAGTTTGGGAATCACTATCTTCGCCATCACCATCATCATCATCATCATCTGTACCGGATGTCGTCATATATTCAATAAGGGATTCTAATTCTGTACTCAAATGATGTTCTTCGGATTCACTTAATCCATAATCCAAGGCTTGGAATACAATTATTCCAAGGCACTGAACAACCTGGAAAATTAAATGAAAGAATGGAAGGAAAATATTAGAAAAAAAACAACACAATCAGTTTGGTTGAATGAGTGAGTGAATGAATTAATGAATGAATTTTGAGTGAGTAAATGAGTGAGTGAATAAATAAATCAAATTAAGGATTAAGTGAATGAATAAATGAATGAGTGAGTGAGTAAATAAATTAATGAATGAGTAAATGAGTGAATTTTGAATGAGTGAGTGTATAAATGAATCAAAATAATGAATGAGTAAGTGAATGAATACATTAATGAATGAGCGAGTGAATGAATTAATGAATGAATGAGTGAATGAATTAATGAATGAGTGAGTGAGTGAGTGAGTGAATTAATGAATGAGTGAGTGAATGAATTAATGAATGAGTGAGTGAATGAATTAATGAGTGAGTGAGTGAGTGAATGAATACATTAATGAATGAATTAATGAATGAGAGAATTAATGAATAAATGAGTGAGTGAATCAATTAATGAATGAGTAAGTGAATGAATGAACGAGTGAGTGAATTAATGAATGAAATTTTCACTGGATCTGTTCCAAAGTCTGACCAATTACAACTAAGGTTTTTATTCACTGCATTAGAATTAAAAAACAGGGAGGGAAGCAAGTGAGCTAACTTGCCTTTTAGCAAATTGCAACCTGTCAGCTTGTCCTCCTCCCTCCACTGTTGCTCTAAGTCTTTCCTAAGGCTCAAGGGGGCATGGTAGTTGAAGAAGTCAAGGCGGGGGGAACATGGGCATGACAACCCCTTAACCATTCCACCTCCCAATGTTGCAGCAAGTCTTCTACAATTGAAGGACCAGAACATGTCTACATGGTCTGAAGTGCAAGGGGCGAGGAGGTACGAGGGGGGTAGGTTAGGATGCAACAGGTGTGTGTGAGTGTGAGGGGGTTCTGATCAAAGGGTAAGTAAAAATGTAGGTATGATGGAAACTCAAGAAAGGCAAACACGGTGATCCTTTCTTTATTCCGTGACATTTCTTTTTTTTTTTATTCTGCGTGGATGGGGAGGGGGGAAAAGAGCTCCTGAGAAACTATTTTTGTCTGTCACAGGATGGAAAGTGGATGGGGAAATGAGGAGTGCAGGGGTGTGGCAGCAACCATCATGTTTGTCGACTGAATTTCTGCTTAAGCCTTAACCCGCACCAACCAACCTGGGGGCCTCAAAAAGTAACGGTGGATCATGGCTAGAAGAATGGGAAAGAGGTTTGGTAGCAGGGGTGGGAGGAAAGAACTTCCTTTCAACCACCCCAACACACCAGCCTTACCTCCTAACCAGTAAGGTAGGTCAACTTCCAATTTTTATTTTCTTAACATCAAACCCTTAGAAAATAAAGACATTTTTTTTTATTTGTGTTTTGGGGCTTCAACCTTTTGTCCTCATCTTCAATACAATCTCCACAAGGTTTTAGGTCAATTACCATCCAGTTATCTTCAGGAGATAGGGATGGAAATCAAGTATTCTCTCATCAGGATCAGAAGATCTCAAGGAACTTCTATAGGAGAAGCGTATTTGGTGCTGGTGTAGTATGTGATCTACATGCCATTGTGATCTCCGGAAACTTTGTTATATACAGCACAAATATCATTTATAGGAGCTGATGTTGTAGTATGTGATGTACATACCACTATGATTTTCAAAAACTTACATCTAGACTAACTAATATACAGCACAAGGTGCTGGTGTAGTATGTGATCTACATAAACTTACATCTAGACTAGTTTGTGATGTACAGCACAGGGTACTTGTGTAGTATGTGATCTACATAAACTTACATCTGCATTAGCTTGTGAAAAAACAAGCAATCTGCAACCTTACTACAAGAGTGTTGGTGTACAACAATAACAATGAAGCTACCATTTATTGATAAGCTATTTTCTCTTTTTTTTAACACTGGTTCCCATATTACATTCATACTTCTATTAGCCCAACATTTGCACTGACCCTTTAGATATGTTTTATCATCAGATGTTCTTCCTCACCTTCCACTTTTCATTTTATAGAGGCTGCTAGTTACATTTCTATCTTTATATATGGTAAGCCATGCCTGATTTTTCTGTTTCTCTTTATACCTCTCCCTTTCAAAGTTCCTCTAGCCATATTTTTGGAGGGATGAAAGAAGAAGGAAGGAAGGAAGGAAGGAAGAGGGGAAAAAAGTAGAGGAGGAAAGGAAGCAAGGATGAAAGAAAGAAAAGGAAAGAAAAAGAAAAAAGGAAGGGAGAGTTTAAAGGAAGGAAGGAAAATATAAAGATGAAGAAATGAAGGAAGAGAGCAGAAAAATGAAGGGAAAAAAAAGGAGGAAGGGAGGAAAGAAAAATGGAAAAGGAAGAAAGGAATGAAATAAGGGAGAGAAAAAAGGATGGAAGGGAGGAAAAAAAGGAAGGGAGATAGGAGGAAAAAAGAAAGGAGGAGAGGGAGGAAAAAGGGAAGAAAAAAAATGAAGGGAGGGAGGGAAAGAAGGAAGGAATGAAGTACAGAAAGGAAGATAGGAAGTGGGAAGGAAAAAAGGAAGGAAGGGAGGGAAAGAAGGGAGGAAGGAGGAGAAGGAAGGAAGAGAGAGGGAAAAGGAAGGAGTGGAGGGAGGGGAAAAAAGAAATGAATGGAAGGAAAAAAGAAAAAAAAGGAAGGAAGGATGGAAAAAGAAAGCAAGGAAGGGAGGGAAAAAGAAAGGAAGGAAATGACGGTAAAAAGAAAGGAAGGAAGGGAGGGAAAAAAGAAAGGAAGAGAGAAAGGAAGGAAGGAAGGAAGGAAAGTGATGAGAAAGAAATTCAGGTTTGGCCAGGGGAAAAGGTAGACAAATTCCAGAAGGAACAAAAGGTAAAAACATTTATCAAAAAAAAAAGAAAGGGTTCCCCCTATCTTAGAAACCAAATATATCACACACACATATACACACAATGCCCCTTCATCCCAACAGACTCTCATCACCTCACTTCCACATCAACTCTCTCAAAATCGAGGGTCACCATGGCCTGGGGTCACTAAGTAAAAAGCACTTTGTTCTCATTCAAAAGCAATTTTTTCTTTTTTTTCTTCTTTTAAATGGTGGCCCACCACCATTCTTTTCTTGTGTTTCTTTTAATTAATTTTTAAGAATTATTGATTTTGATTCAAAATAATTTGCCTTTTCTTGATCAAAGAAAAATCTATAGTAGTTTTTTTTTTGTCAGTCTTTCTGTCTGTCCATGACAGTAAAGTTCACATTTGTAGGGGAGTCTTGTTTTTTTTCTAGTCCAGAGTGCTCTACCCTACCCTACCCTACCCTACCCTCTTCAATCCTAGAGGAAGGGAGCTGTGTTAGCGATATCAGAATCCAACCTTCAGAGTGCTCTACCAATAGGGAGCATATATTAAATTTCATTGCAAACTACAGATGGTCATACATATATATATAGGAGTGGTACCATTAAAATGAGTGACCTTTTGTGCTCCAGAATTTATTTTTTTCTACATAGTCACCACCATTCCCTATGTACTTTTGCCAGCGAGTAACAAGGAGGTTCATTTTCGTGTCCAGAGTGTGCTTTGTCACTCACATCTCTGTTGCCACTCTGAAATCTATGAACCCATCTTCTAACTGTGCTGCTATCAACTGCAGTGGCTTCATATACGTTGAACATGCGCCCGTGAATGTTCACCTGTTCAATTTTTTCTGCATGGAGGAATACAATGATATATCACTGCTTCTGATGCATGTCCATCACAGGAGTTGCTTTCTTAGAGTCTCAAACCATCAATATCTGCAAGAGAGAAATGAAACTTTCAGATCATGTATGCATAAGTTCAGTCATCATATCAATGCAATTTGCAATCCCCCTCTGATCCATTCAAGTGGATTAAATAAATAGGAGGCATTTCTTTTGGAATGATCTTTGTATAATCAAAAAAAATCCTCATTTATTCCAGAGGGATGCTTTGTCAGGATTATATGTAAATACAAGCCACACGTTCAGACCTTATTTGTAAACAAGGTGTTTATGAATATTGCTTTATGTCCTTTTTTGGTAGTATTGGTGAAAGGGTGAAAAGGTTAAAATCGGTTGAAATGCACAAAGGTTATTGCAATCAACGAAAATATGATACGTGTTTTTTTAAACATCATCATCACTATCATCATTAGCATGAGCAGTGAGGCAGGCTTGTTGCTGTTATGGTGAGTGCCAATTTTCAGGGCTGGCACAATTGCTGTCCTTTTCATAGAAATCTCAGACCAACAAACAAGTATTTTTATACTTCATTGTTTCTCGTAGGTTAGAAGAGAGAGAGGTCGAGGTGACAGAGGGTGTTGAGGAACAAAGTGAAGGGGGGCTGTATTTGTGTTAGTTTTGTTTGTTTTTTCTTCTTATTTGATAAAGTGCCAAGACAAACACCCCAGTTATTCATTTTAGTTTGGTGTTCAAAACAGAGGAAAATATTACTGTAAAATACATATTTGTCATTCTCTCTTTCTCTCGCTGTCTTCCACACTGTTTCCCTCTGTTCCCCCTCTCATTCTATCTCTCCCCCTCTCTTTCTTTCTTTCTTTACATTGCTTCTGTTTCTGAACTCTATCCTTACCTTCATTTTCTCTATCCCTCTCTCTCTCTCTCTCTCTCTCTCTTTCTTTCCTCCTCTCATTGCTTCGCCCGTTTCTTCTCTCAATCTCTCTTTCTTTGTCTCTCGTTCTTTCACTATCACTGTTTTCCCCTCTACACCCTCAGTCCCTCTTCTCATTTTTTCTCTTTCTTGTTCTCTCTCTCTCTCACCGCTTCCCTCTCAACATCCTCTTTTCTCTTTCTCTCTTAAACAACTATTCTCTCCTCTCTCTCCATCAGTTTCTCTCATAATTGATCAGAAAAGGTAACAAAATAGAATCATTTGGACTATTATCCTCATCACTGTCAGAACTGATTTTTCATTATTATCTTTATTTAAGTAATTCAGACTTTTCCCCTCATCTTCAGTTTTATTTTCACACTAGAAGTATTGTGCAGCTTTGCCCAGGTGCCAGGAACTACTAAGGTAGTTAAGGAAGATATAGGAAGGCAGTACTATACATATGCAAGTTTCACTTGTCTTAATCATTGTGCTATGCAAATTTTGGTGGTCTGAATCATTTGATGCCCACTTTTGTGTTCTTTGTAATTCCAAGTTTGACCCATTAGCAGTTATTTTTACAGCTCAAAACCAATTAGAAAGCATTTTCAAGGTCATATATCAAATTTCAAGTATTTAGGCCACAAATTTGCAGAGTAGCTTGGTAGAGACTGCAACGGTCTAATATTTCAACTTTGATCTTTTAGCAGCTCAAAACCAGTTAAAAAGTATTTCCCAGGCCTGATATATGAAATTTCAAGCCTGTAGACATAAAAAGTATAATTTATTAAAAATAAGAAACCTTGTGATTCCAATAAATGATATTTATAAAAACTAGCAGATATATATTAAATATATAATATCTGCAGCTGAATGAGATTGAGTAGAGAGCTAAACCTGTCTCAATTACCTTTCCATAGTACATCTATTTTTCAGACTGTTGTGCTCATCCTTATCATTGCTAGTTTTACAATCCTTGAGATGAGGCTTGATAATTTGCACATCTATTTTTCGGACTGCTGGCTTCTTCCTTATTATTGTTGCATTCACAATCCTTGGGATGAGGCTTTGATAATTTTTACATCTATTTTTCTGACTATTGTCCTTATCTTTATCATAGTTAACTTCACAATCCTTGAGATGAGGCTTAATAATTTGTATATCTATTTTTTGGACTGCTGTCCCCATCTTTATCTTTGTTACCTTCACAATTCTTGGGATAATGTTTGATAATTTGTGAATCTATTTTTGGGATCGTTGTCCGCATCCTTACTTTCACAATTACAACCACCAGAATGTGGGTTTTCTCTTTCAGAGTATGCCCTCATCGTAGCACATTATTTGAAAGATCTCATATCCACCCAATGCAACCAAAGGATTTTCATTGTTGCTATCTATTATAAATAATATCATCATCCTCAACATTATTATCAACATCATTATTTATTACTATTATTAAGAAAAAAAGCGAATTGAAAAAATAAACGAAAGAAAGGAAGCAAATGAAAAGGAGAATGATTGGGAGAGGCGAGAAAGATAAGGAAGAAAAAGAGAAAGGAAAGAAGTGAAAGGAAAGAAAGAAAGGAAGAGAGAAATAACGAGAGAAAGAAAGAAATTGGAATCTGGAGGAAAATGGAAAAGAACGAGGGTTTGGAGAAGGTGGCGATGGAAGTAGTGATGGGAAGTGGAGCAACCAGCTGAGGAGTGGGGAGAAAAGAGGAAGGAAAAGGAAATTAAATTCTGGATTAATGAATATTTTTAGTTTTATTCGGCATCAGACAATTGCGTGCCTTGGCCGAATGGGTCAGCCAGAATTCAATCAGAAAACTTTTACCCCAATCGAAGGGTATCTGGGCAGCAACACTTCTCGGGGGGAGAGAGAATAGGTAAAGAAAGAAAGAAAGGAGGAAGACAGACAGAAAGAAAGAAAAGAAAAAAATACAAGAAATAAAGAATGAAAGAAACAATGAAATATGAAAAATATACATATGAATAACAACAATAATAATATTACATAAAAAGCCGATGTTCAACGTTTCGGTTTATACAAACCATTATCAAGGCTAGATTGACCGAAAATATGTATATAAATAAACCGAAATGTTGAACGTCGGCTTTTTATGTAAAAATATATTGTTAATATATTGTTATTGTTGCTTTTCATATGTCTATTTTACAAATTGTCGGAATTTAATTTCCATTTTTTACATATCATATATGATTTTAACACTGATTACAAAAGCCCAGTATGAGCACATAAAAATGGCCTTGTGTCTAACTTGGGTTGGTGCTCAACCAAGTAAATATTATATATA
>JAYKTE010135953.1:0-13224 GCA_036873565.1 Xipholeptos notoides | reverse complement strand
GAATATGAACGCAAACGGAGCAACTGGGATTCGAACTCGCGTACTACGATTCCGAGGTCCGACTGCCTACCGATTTGCCCAAATCGACTTGCCCCGATTATGTAACCTTATGACGATCAATTAGGGAAAATTCACAACAAACTTTTTCTTTGTGATAACAAATATTTTTATATTTTTATTCTTTTTTTCGAAACATTTTGGAGAGAGAATAAGCGGGTTCTTTTTTCCTTATAATCTCACTTAACTCCGGCGCCGAACAACCACCCACCCTCTCTCCCCTGGGCCGATATAGCTCTTGAGCCGAAAATATTCGTTTGTCCTCATCTAAAGTTTGAGGAAAACTGATCCAAAACGAAAATCCTCTCTAAAATTCTCTAATTCTTAAAATCAAAACAACCCCAACTGATTTTCTAGATTCCCAAAAACAAATCTTAACCGTTATAATCAAACTTAACGACATATAAACTTAACGACGTATGCAGTCCCCACCTAGGTGCAATGTCAAAACAAACACACCATCTGCCAGGTCAGACGTGTGCTAAACTAACCTATGAGAATCTCAAAATAATCTTGTTAACTTCAACTTAAACTAAATTTCTTATTTTTCATGTCATATCTTCCCTAGCTAGCGATTGGACGTGTTACATTTAGATGTACAATGAAAAAAAAAAGTCTATTAACTTGCAAATTGTCAGAAATAAAATAAATTCTTAAGTGGGAAAAATCAATAAAAGATGCTTCAACTGAAGGAATCGTTCGGGGAATATTTGGCTATAACTTCCAAACCATGCTGTGTATCTCCATGATCGGAAACTAATATTAACCGCCATTTTTTTTTCATACCAGTGTGTGAATTTTAATGATCAAAGGTGGCTTAGATGCCTTAACCTTCTGGTCCGAAAAAGTGCGAAAATTTCGGAAAGCTGTCACACCAATGAGATATTAAAATTGCTTTAACTAAATATATTTTAGAAAGTAATCATAGTCTTAATTTCGAAGATTCTAAGATACATGATAACAGGATAAGAAAGGTTGTAGAAGCACGCGTTACCAAAACATTGAACATATAACTTGTTCCCATATTTAGCTAAATTCGTATTAGAAAATTACAAAGTGCCTTAAAAATTACACTTTACGTTAGCAATTACAAGCGCCATTTTCTTATCTTTTATTTTCTACTTTTAAAAATGTATTCACCGGTATAGGCATATCAAAATATTTACGGTCAATCTTGTAAATTCATCTAATACATCTTGTGGATTAACATCTATACACCCTGGCAGCGTTATTTTGGAAGGTCAAAGTTAAGAGATACAGTGCAATGAATTTTGTTCTATGTTAGGGACCACTATCACGCCAAATTTCAAGATTGGTTGAAGGGATAGGGCGGAGGAGGGAGATCAAATTCCAATTCCCAGAAAAGTTGGACAGCGCCATGCTGACAGCCCCTGGGATGGTAGCGAAACCCAACTTGGTGTGTGCCATCCCTAGGCGGGGAGTTTATGAAGAGCTGCATCAAATATGGCATCAAATATGACATAAAGTTTGAGTTTATTTGTGTTTTACGGCATATCAACCATTTTAGGTCATTAAATGCCTAGAACAATCATTTTTGGTAAACATGAGTTTTTTGTACACTATTAGATTTTTGAATAACACAATATGAACTATTTAACCCGTTCTGGAAGGAAAGTGGGAATTCATACCTTTCCCAAGGGTATTAGTCCGAATATGAACGCATATGGAAGGAATGAGATTCGAACTCGCCTACTACGATTCCGAAGTCCAACTGCCTATCCCCTCAGCCAAATCGACTTCCTATAATGATATATGTTGTAAAACATATCACCTGCTTCCATTTTAAGAGCATAAAAGATTGTTTCAGTCGATGGCAATTATTTGTTTTTTTTGTTATGAAAACATATGAACTCGTTTTTTGTAGACTTGTGTATATGTTTTCATAACAAAAAAAACAAACTCACATATTTTTTAAAAGTACGTTTATTGTGTCGTGTTAATATCTCATTAGATTCACTAAAATGTGGCACGCAAACAATTTCATTTGTCACGAAGACATTATTCATCTTTTAATTTTGGTCTTAATATATTTCTAATTATATTCTAAACTTGGGTCGGACTTTCACGGTGCACCAAATTCCTTTCCGTTTCGCCAATAATAATGATAATAGTAATAATGATAATAATAATTATAATTATGCAGTCCGTCAGTCTTGACGATGACTAGTCTGCGCCTCGGTGCATTATCCTCGGCTCCTAACTCGCTCGCGTAGTTTTTTAGGGGTAATATCTGTTGCGCATCAGATAGACATGTCTCTTATGTCTATGTGGCCACACTGAAATTAACGAATTCATCCCCTAACTATGCTGACATAAACTGGATTGGTTTCATAAACATTGAAACGGCGCTGGTGGGTATTGATCTGTTACTTTGAATTAAATTATGTATATATTTCTGATGCATGTCTCTGACAGGGGTTGCTTTCTAACAGTCTCACACCCTCAATATCTGCAATAGTTAGTTCAAACTTTTAGATCATGAATATAAAACGTAGCTTATTTAAGTTAATACGATTTGTTAGCGTGTCCTGATAATTGACTCAAGTTGCGAAACAAAGAATTACTGGAAATTAAAGATATCATTTTTTGTCCGAAGAACATTCTTTATAAACACATATTTCGACTGTGTTCGGGCCATTCATTTTATTCAATGAAAGTTGTGACGAGTTATACCTAAAACTATTCCCTGTTTATCGAGCTAAAAAGATAGTGTTTTATAGAACAGCTGTATTTAGAAGATAACGATGTTCAATAATTAAATAGAAGAAATGCGATGAAATGACTAACTGAGCGGAAATAGGCTTCTGAGAATCGATACTAAGAACCACGATATCAGCAGAGGTTTTGTAGAGAAGAAATAGAATTAAGGACACCTTTTCTTCGGTTACTTTATTAACTGTATTATAGACGCGGATTTCAAGGACTTATGTGGGACATCTCATACATGCCAAATCTCTATAATTCTACATTGTGGATGCTTGCACCAGAAAGATTAAGACACCAATAAAGCAATAGTATAATAACCCAGTGTTGCCCGTGCTACTCAAAGGAATTAGGTATAACCAAAAAACTATATGAATTTAAATATAAGTATAATGTTATGATTAACACAGAATGTTGCATAACATATAAAATAGTAACGGACAGCTCTTTCGATTTTATAGGATCTCATCATTGACACGCTATGTTATTACCATGTGAGATTCGAACCTGCAGACCAAGTATTATGAAACAAACTCTCTAATTTAATTAGAATTTGACAATTAGACAGTGTAAAAAATTATCATTCAACCCATGAATTTATCAATAATCAAATAAATAAGAAACAAAAAAGTCCATATTATTTAAGTAACTTTCTAAATTTTATCTTTATAACTTTCATCGTATATTACTATTTTCCCGTGTTTGTTGTTGTAGATCTTCATTTAGTATCATTTTTTGAATAATGAAATCATTTTTGGTCTATAGAGGTTTGTTCAAGCTCCTTCATGAAAAAAATATTCGAACATTTTACAAAATTATTTTCCCAAGGACTTTTGGATCTGCTCAGAGACATAATTAGCTTATGTAATAAAGTAAAGAGAAATATTGTTGTATTGTCAGTAAAATATTTCCTTCTGACGAGTTTAAAATGCTTTAGATTTGCATGTGATATTTCTGTTTAAATGCCTGACTGCATTTATGTATGCAGTTTTCTAATCAAATTTTAAAACCATTAAAATATTACCAAATTCTTAAAGAATAATTTTTCCGCCCCGTTTATTGATTCCTACCTTTATAATCACCGTTTTTGGTAAAAACAAAAATAAGAATTTTTCCTTCGTTCTGACAATAAAGATCCAATAAATCATACATTTCCCAAAACATTGCAGAATTATCAAAGCATTGCCTCACAAAAATTAACAAACTTGAGCTGAAAATGCTTATTACATTATCTTCAAGGGTCGTTCAAAAAGTAATATTTCCTATTTTTTAAACATTTATCACCAAAAGTTAAAGAACCACGGAATCCAGAGTGATACCATTAACAAAAGCCATCGTTTGTGATCTAGAATTTATATTTCTACATAGTAACCCCAATTTTCAATGCACTTTTGTCGGCAATGAACGAGAACCTGTGCATGCACATTACAAATATTAGTTGACTAAATAATAAGATTTCTTTCTTAATCTACAAAGTATTCACTCATAAGTCCTTTTCATTATTCAAGGATAAGAACTAAAACCTAAAAAAATATGTGATTACAATCTTTAAAATTACATATTTATTCTCATCGGAAAAAACATCATCTACTAAAGGACATTTAAAAAATATACATGCAAAGGCTCGAACGCGCATGCACGCGCGCGCACACACATTGATGCATTACATACATGTATATATCAGTTGCATCAATGTACGTATTTGATCATTGTAATTGTTCAGAAGAAGGATATATAAAGCTATTTTTCTGATAAAATACAATGCAAACTCTAAAATTAGATCATAAATATTCAAATTCGAAAATTCGAAACTAGCATGTTGATAGATTTGACTTGATTTTTTTGTAAGAAACAACCAGGTTATGAAATGGACAAGTGTCCTAAAACATCCGTTTTAGAGATAGAAAAAAAATATATCTCGTTAATACACTAAGGAATTAAAGTAAAGATTTGAAATAGCGTATTTTTCAATGTCAGATTCAATTAGAATCACGGAAAAGAATTCAGAAACCAAAAAAAAGTCAGTAACTCGAATATTTTAATAAAAAAACATATATTTAAAAGGGAAAAAAAGGTATAGGAAATAGGTTTTTGTTCACATTAAAAACAAATGGAATCATTATAAAATAAAATTTCAGAAGGACTTTGTTGAAGTAAGGCTTTGGTCTTAAAAAAAGTGAGAATGGATATAATATTCATGGCATAAACAGAAAGAAAGTGATGTTTAGTGGTTAAAAAATGTATTTTATTTTAGTAAAAAATGTAAATTTCGAAGAGTGCTTAATTATGGTTTAATGTCTGCGACTTTTTTTCAGTATCAGTCTATTTTTATCAGCAACAAAATTTAATCTCAAAACTTAAACGGATAAAGTCCTAAGTCTTCACATTGAATATCATATATATATATATATAAGTGTTTGTGCTGTGTGTGTGTATGTGAAATGGAGTGTGTTCCAAGAAGATTTTTTTTTTATATATGTAAGTAGCTAATAATTTTAAAAGCCGACAGTAAAATTATCTGATGCGTAAAACATTAAATTTAGCTTCTCTACACTATATGGTATGTAAGAAAAATATGTGCTGTGCAATAAAAACAGTCTACCATTTATCTAATAATCTATTTTTATAGTGTAACGCTCCGAAGACTTACGGCTAAAACGTATAGTCTGTATCAGGACTAAAACCCCAAACAGTTAGATTGCCTTCTTTTATTTTCTTAAAATTTTGCATGCGTGAGTTATTGAGCCATTAGTGCTGTACAGAATTTTCTTTTATTCTCTTCCTTTAATCTTAAGAACCCGGACATAAAAACTAAATTTTTGATAACAGAGTAGAATAATTATTTGAAAGAGTTATTTTTGTTAATATTTTGAATTGAAATTGAATATATATAAAAAAAAGAAATATTTAATGGTAAAATTTAATTATTTTGTGTTTTAGTATATTTTTGTAAATACAATCAACACATTTTATTTAGAAATATATATTTTTAATTCAAATAAGTGATTTCATATAAAATTGTTTTTAAAGGTATAAATAAATTATAATTCAATTCCATCATGATAATATTGGATTAGAAACATCAATGGAGAAAAAAATAAAGTTTTAATCTTTTCACTGCAAATTTTTATTATAACTTACAAAAAGGTTTAGTTTTAAATCGAAATATTGTAACGTTAAAACTTTTACGGCATATGATTTGTTTCGATATGAAGCATTTCCGAAATTAATAGATTAAAAAAAGAAAGGGTTTTGTTTACACATTTTTAGAAAGTAATAATTGTTTTTAGAATATATTTTAGAGGAATATTTAAACATTAAATATACAAAAAATTAACTTTAAAATTACTTTTATTGCATTATAAATGTTGATTTAATACAGCACGAATCTGGTTCAAACTGTGCATTTTTACATCATGTATAGGATTTGAATACTTTTAAATTCCCATGGTGTATTTTGAACATTTTTGGAAATTCAGATTTATTCTGGTAGGATTGTCATGAAATTTCTAAATCGTTATAAATGAACGATTTAAATATTTAGTATACGTGAGGTTTTCTATCTAAGCTTTCTTACCATAAAAGTATCCATTTAAGTTTTAAGTGATTTAAAACACTGCTAGAATGCATTCTATAATAACTATTAGATCTTTGTAGTCAAATGAAATAAATCAATGTAAAAAAAGCATTTAGAAATAATCATGAATTTACTATCCATTTTTTATTTTCTTGTTTAAATTGTGCATACTTTAATATTCTTCCTTTAGCCTATCTACAGTTTTCGACTCATATTTCCTCTACAAGTAACAGTAGATTATATAACTTGTATCATTTTGTGGTCATCACAATCTAGCATTTCTATTGTCGCCTCCAAAGATTAAACATCACTGGTAGATGCCTGTCAGGTACAAAGACGCAGGTGGCTAATTATACTTGAGTAAAGTAATAAATATCGATTCACTATTGAGCAATTGCCCCTTTGATGTTACGACTTGTAGTGCCGACAAAATGCAAAGATAAAAGAAATATGGAGAGGCCGATGACCAAGAAATCCTCTTGTTGGTCTCAGTCTGGAATTCAAAGTCGTACTTTATCACAGTCTAAAACGTCAAAAGAAAAAAAAAGTAAAATAAAAGAAGGAAAAGAATAAGAAAACTTCGCACGTTAGGTTGGGAGATTTTTTTATTTAACTGACTATCAAACTTTACTGTAATTTAATGTTACATATATCATTTTCACATATATATATTATTTTAGCTGATAGTTTTTCTTAAAATAAAAAAAGAAAGTGAGATAGCAAGGTTAAAAAAATATGATTTTTCTGGATTTTTTCACGGTATATTAAACGTTTCTATGCCGAGAACTAACATTTTTGATAAATCATATTTGCACCTCATAATTTTTTTTCCTAATAACATATCCTTTATTTAATCAATAAGTGAAGGAAATGTGTGATTCGAACCTTAACTAATGACCTAAAACAAACCCCCCCAAAAAAGTTTTTGCTTTTTTTACACTGATTAAAATCCATTAAAATTCATTATTTATAAACAATTTTTTAGTTTTACCAAAAGGAAAAAACACTGAATTTTATCATATTTCAAACTGAATAATATTCTAATTTTTCTATAAGTTTTGAGGGAATTTTTAATTAAACTTTTTTCCAAAACCGTGCTTGACACAATTTTTTTTGTGTGTTTTTTGCCAAATACGTAAACAAAATTGAAATACTTTTTAAAAAACGTTTTTGAATCAATTAAATGATTATTTGTATGTCTAAATATCATTTACGATGCTGGGCTATAACAATATGCAAAAGTATTTGAATATGAGTACCTAATTTGTAAATAATGCCATTTTGTACCACGAGTCGAAAATTTCATCCACAGAGCCTTAAATGGAGGCTTAGATTCTAATGTATTTTTTTTAAGAATGGGAGCTTAGACGTGTCTGAATATTTATTTTTGGCATTTCAACGAATTTAAAAAAATGTAACCAAGCAGGCAAATATTTTAAATTTAACTTTTTACAAAACCATTTATTTTAATTTGATTTTTTTTTTAGAAATAGTATGCAACATTGAGTACTGCTTCACATCGCTCATTACTGCATGGCTGTGCCTAATGTGTGCATTTTCCTGAAGTTTCTCGAATTTTAAAATTTAATTACTTTTTTTTAATGTAAAGCGCTTTAAAGATAATTAGCTAATGTTGCAATTCTTTTTAAAAAGTATTTACTGAATGAATTTCATTCAATAATAAATTATAATTACTTACCACCCATAATTGAATGTTGACTTAGAACACCTTCATAGCACAAAACTGCAATTTTCTGTACAATGCTATCTGGCACCACGTAAATGTGGAAGTAGTTTTGGAGATAACAACGACTTGTACTGCTTTTTTGGCCACCAAAGATTACGATATCTCACGTAAACAACAATTGCAGAAATAAAAAACATATGTGATCTTTTTTATCGATTTCTGAAAGCATTCTCTATTTAATGCTATATTGAAAAGTTTTAGATCTCTAACAAAAAAAAAATATATTTAAATTTTAAAAGTATGTATATTTCAGTATTTTTCTTAATAATACATTTTTTTTCAATGATAATCTGATAGATAATAAAATTAATAATATACTCAATAAATTCAAGATTTCAAAACACAGCAGATGAAAAATTAAACAAATTTAACATTCAGATTTTCAAAAGAATTAAGCCCACATGTTTTTTTTTCTACCATCTTTTTCCCTTCTTTGCACACAGGTAGTATATGCTCACTGCTTTGATTTTATTTACAGGTTTGTAGTGGCCAAAAATTAAGAAGGGGAAGATTATGTAGCCAAAAACATATATTTATATATTGATTATGAAAAAAATATGTACTCTAAAAAAGACTCCGTAAAAGAAACACAAAAAAAAATCTACCCCTTCCCTTAACTTTGGCCGTCGCGATTATCTAGCTAAGTATATAGGAAGTCATCTGAAAAGTACAGCTTTTTTTTTTCCAAATGTCTGTATATCATATTCACTCTTGTCACCTGCGGTCTCGAGAAATATGTCGTTCATATATGTATATATATATTAAGTACAGATCTAGATTTTTTTGGATGAATGGTTTGATATATAATGTGGTCTAGACAAGAATTAAACACGATGTTTTCATATGGAGTGTATTACGCAAAGCCTTCAGAAATAGTTTCTAAAAAAAGTCTTCAGATTTCGTAAGTAACACAACTAAATATATTATTGCTCATTTACTATGTAATAGTATCGACTGGATTATTTCTCATTACAAAACGAAGTTAAATTGACAAAACTATATACCTATTTAATCAATAGTATTAAATCTTCAAATCATCTGAACAAGAATGCTATATATATATATATATATATATATTCAAATAGATATTTAGATATAATATTTTTAGTGATGTCGATAATATAATCAAATTGGGTATCCACTGCGCAGAATTGCAATGGTGATACAAATGTTATGTGGCATATCTTTGACATATAGAACTTGGTTTTTATCTCAAGCTTATTAATAGTTTATCCTGATGCTTTGATCAGAACGCCTGTCGTTTCAAGACACCTGCTCAATGTGCCATGTTTCTACGAACCTCTCTTAAACAAGCTTATCTATGAATATTTGCTCTACGTTGATTTTTTTTTCTTTTCTAAACCCGAGATTCCAGGTAGATTTGAACCAACCGGTCTAGAAAGTAGAAGCTCTATCAGGAAAACTTTATCGATTTAGATTAGAAGCTTGCAATACAAAGGTCCACGATAGTTTACAAAAGTAATGCGCCGCTGAATATATACAAAATAATTCATAAGACCGAGATGATTATGTTAAGGAATGGAATAAATAGTTTCTAACATCATTCCTATTAATTACCATGAAAAACTTTCATTAATATATATATATATATATATATATATATACGATTCAGAAGTCAGGTTACCTATCCACTCGGCCAAATCGACTCCCCCACGTCGATTACTTCAGGTAATGAGTACATATATATATATATATATATATATATATATAATATTTTTGCAATCCGTCTGTTTCGCCATTTATGGCTCATCAGGATGGCTACGCAAACAACAAGCCTTGCCTTAGACAGGATCGAACGCTTACCAAATTATTCAGTTTAATCCTGCATTAGAATTTTATTCAAAATGATTGATTTTGGATTGTAATTGGCATTTTTAATATTCCCTCACAGATGTTATATTTTTGTAATAGTTGGAATATTTTCCTTTAATTATAGCCTAATTATTTCCGATGTTTGTTGAAAACTATATGTTTTTTAAATACAAATTTAAAAACCCAATCCACAGGAATAAGTGTCTAAACATTGTCATTATTCCATTATTTGATTCTATCGATAGCAATGAAATCGAATTAAACCATTTCAATATTCACTTTGAGAAATGTTATGTTATTTTCTAGTTTTGGTCTAATTAAATATATATTTTCATCTAAGTTTCATTTAGAATATCAAATACAGAATATACCTACAGAAAAACGTAACCACCAGTCTTGGGATAATGGATTTTGTGAGCAAGAGTTAGACCGTTCGAATAACACTTCATAATAATTCATCTTAATGCAGGTATTACAATCATTAACCGAAGAATATAAAAATATCGGGTAATGGTAGTTATGTATATTCTAAAAAAAATACAATGTAACCCGAATATAAGAGAGACATATATAAGAGAAACACTGATAAAAGATAGATTTGCTCTGGTACCTAATTAGATTCCGTGTCTAATTTATATACAAAATAAAAATGGATATAAGAGAAACCTAATATAAGAGACTTCTTCTCCGGTCACAACAACTCTTATATCCGGTTTACACTGTATATCTATAACATTTACAAAAGCAATAACAACTATTAAAATAGTAATTATCTTAATTATAATCACATTTGTGCGTATGAATAATGTTATGTTTTTTAACAAGTCAGAAAACAGCTTATAAAATCTAGTACATCTTTCTTGAGATTAATTTAAGAAGATACATGTTTAAGTCCATGATGTGGGGAATCGTTATTTTGTAGGCGTCTGTATGGAAATCAGGATTAGTGAGTGTGTGCCTTAAACTATGATGACTATTAACTTCTTATCAATCCGTTTATCTCTTATAGGGACAGACATCAACACACGAATTGGCGTTTCTGTATGCAGTGCACAAAACGTTTAAAGAGCTTAGATCGGGAAAGACGATAAAACATACATATTGAAGATATGAACGAATGCTAAAATAAAATAAGGAAAGAAATAAAAATTCCTGAGAGACTCCGTGAGAGAAAGATTTATGTTTGATAAATTTTGACTGCCCATAAGCCCAATAAGCTGACAGAACGTTAAATCTGCCAATGTAAGAGAAGCCCATCGCAATTCCAAGGCAGATGTTGAGCCCAGAAGTGAGAGATAGGAAAAACAAAAACATACAAAAATAAACAATAAAAATTGATCAAGTATTATCAATACACTGCCCAGTCAGCCAGACAGTCGCTCCACAAATCCCATTCCTATGATATAAATAATAGATTTGCCCAATGCTAACGCGTTCTTGGGCTACATATATCATCCGAATTATTTCACTTATGTTGCTTGTTCTATAAATATTATGTTTGGTGCCGGATTCTTATTTTATATCTCAATTTTTTAGGAGGTAAATAGACAAGAAAATAGACAAGATAATTTTCTTTTGATTTATTTGCTTCTCTGTGTTTTTTGCAGATTAAGGGCGAATTGACTAATTTTCAGTAACGTATTTGACAAAGGAACTCCATATAAGCATAAAAAAATGTCGATTACTTTAGTTTGTTTGAGTTTGTTTGTGTTTTACGGCATATCAACCATTTTAGGTTGGAGCAGTGGAAAAAGCTCAGTCTATGCCATCGTATTACACGAGTTCAAATCCCAGTCAAAATTACTACTTTCTCTTTCAGCTATTTCGGGCAGATGAGGCCCGTTAACTCGGTAAAGTAACTCGTCTAGGTGTAGGGCAACATTGATTACAAAAGCCAATGGTTATAATGAGCACATACGAATTAGTGCGTTGTGCCTAACTTGGGATGCTGCTCGACCAAGTAAATGAAATATCAACCATTTTAGGTCATTCAATGCCTACAACAATCATTTTTGATAAACGGTATTTTTTGTCCACACTTAGTCTTTTTTAATAAAAAAGTATGCACTATTTAACCCATAACTGGAGGCAAAGTGGATATTCATACCTTTCCCAAGGGTAAGGGTCTAAATATGAACGCAAACGGAAGGACTGGGATTCGAACTCGCGTACTACGATTCCGAAGTCAGACTGCCTATCCACTCGGCCAAATCGACTTCCCCACGTCTATTACTTCAGGTAATGAATACAACACATGGGCTGATAACTGATTTTGCATGCTTAATCATGTTTATGTGTTTTAGTGTTCTTCTGAATACCATACATAATCCGTTAATCACAAATCCTATAGCAATAACACCATTATTGAGTTTTCTCAGCTGGCTTCGAATGCAAACATAAATGTAATTTCAACCAATTGGGAAATAGACAGGGTTGTACTGAAATATTCTCAGCTTATTATCTATTTAAACCCTCCTCAGTAACAACGAAGAAAAACCACGGCTATAATTTTAAAAACGATGTAGATCATTACTTGTAAAGTGTAAAAGTTGTACAATGTAGAACATTTTTAGAAAATATATTTGAATTATATTTTGAATCAGGAAGATATAACAAGACTTGCAAGGAAATAGGAAAGGATATAGCGCTATGGGATATTACAGAAATCTAGCTAGCTAGCGCTAGCTCTCTCTCTCTCTCTCTCTCTCTCTCTCACACACACACACACACACACACACACACAAACACCGATATTTTGAACCACACTACCACAAATAAAAAGCTAAGAACGTGTGTGTATGTGTGTGTGTCACAAAAGAGTTTAACCATATTTAAAAAAGAGTGATAATCGATTAAAAGAATTTAAAAAAAAAGATAGATTATTCAATTATGGAAAAAAGTCTATTAAAAAGATACCGTGATTAAATAAATAAAACCCAAAGCGCTTTTTATTCAGACTACATTTAAAGGTCAACAATGTCTGACGTTTATTGAATAAGTATGTTTTAACTTTACGCATAAATCAATTAAATTGGGAATACTGAGGAAAACTTAACCAAACCTAAACCTAAGCAAATAAGACCACCCGACCAGATCTAGACGTAGCCGGAGGTATTTCTGTTTACACACAGAAGATGCCTTGGTCTCAATGGCCAAGGCCTCAAGGACTGCCTGATGGAATTTAGTGCCTCCTCTGTGCAGAACAGAGAAACAGTCTTGGTAAAATGCCATGCCACACTCCTATCACATATATATATATATATATATATATATATATTAGGTACGG
>JAYKTE010135842.1:0-13224 GCA_036873565.1 Xipholeptos notoides | reverse complement strand
ATCATTATTCAGACAAGTTTCATTAAAAAGAATTTTAATTTTCCTTTTCAATATTTTTTATTCAATTTTTTCTTGTTCTCTTAAAATCCATTTTAACCATAACAACAAAATAAACAATGCAGATCAAAACAAGACAAAAACTGAAATGTAACTGACAAAATTTCACTCCCTTAGAATGGTCAAGGTAGACCGAAAACGTTTGGAAAGAGGCCTGGAAATTAAATTAAGGCTCTCAACCCAGTTACTAAGTCTCTTGTTATAAAAACAAGAAAATTAAAAATATTAAAAAGGAAAATTAAAATTATTCTTAATGACTCTTGTCTGAATATATATATATATATATAACCAAATAAATGATTTATACATATACTCAGTCGAGCACCAAACCCAAGTTAGTTGTTTTTGTTATTGTTTTTTTACTTTTAATTTTATTTTTGCTTGCACGCACGCGTACACACATACGCAGACACCACAGAAACATATACTCATACAAAAGCGCCTCAATTTGATAAAAATTAAGCCAGACACACACACACCACACACACCCATACACACAGAGGAATGCACTGGAATACAGACATGGATACACTGACGAAGAAGTACACAGACACACACATACACAACGACAGACACGCACAGACAAATACAATCTTACACACACACACACACAAGCAGAGCAACACACATGCAGACACAGAAATATGATAAACGTAAAGCCACACACACACACACACACACACGCACACACACACACACACACACACACACACACACACTGGCATACACACACAGACACACCCAATCAGACAAACGTGCAAACTCAAACACACACACGTGCGCACGCGCACACAAACACAACGACAGAAACGCACAGACTCACAAATATACACACTTACTGGGACGCACGTCCTGAGATACATGCAAACACATACGCACACAATGACACACACAATGCCACACGGAGACATACATACGGAGACACACTCAGATACACATCCCCACGAGTGTAACCAGTGTGTACTGAAGATTAAAATGAAGTTTTAACATCAGTTGATAACTCTGAGAATGAAACCAAGTATACGCCCTATACTCTTTCGCTGAATAACAAAAACTGAGAGCCGATAAGTTTTATCTTAGTTACATCTAAGATTATATTTCGTGTTTTATTTGGCACTTGGTTCTTTAGGATTTAATTGGGCGTCCCAGGACGTAAAAAAATCAGTGTTCCAGCTTGTTTAGAGGCCGAGATATTACGAAAAATACATCTTACGGCGGCTATTTTGCAAATTCCAATATGGCCACCATATACACATTAGGGCAAATTTTATAACTACCACAATTGGCTAACTTGATCCTGAAAATGGGTTTAGCAGTTTGAATCCGTAGTCCAGCTTATTTAGAGGCCGAGATTTTACAAAATGTACATCTTACGGCAGCCATTTTGTAAATTCCAATATGGCCGCCGTATCCACATCTGGGCAAATGCAAACCTTAATTTTCTGGTTCCTTACACAAGAAATAATCTTTCCAAAGATGTATAGTTTTGCAAATTTCCAAAAACTTCCCACAAAAGTTAAAATCAAGACATAAGGAAACTGACTAACGTACAACGTGGGGGTGGGAATGGTAGAGTACAATGGGGGGGAATGGGGGGTGGTAGAGTACAACTTGGGGGTTGGGGTGGTAGAGTACGATATGGGGTATGGGGTGGGGGTGGTAGAACAACAACAACAACAAATTATCCGGTTAAGAATTAATCTAAGTCAGCATTTAAATCAAGTAGATACATCATCAAGATGAAAGTCAACACTGATTACAAAAGCCTATGGGTATAATGGCCACATAAAAATGGCATTATGCCTAACTTGGGTTTGTTCTTGACAAACCAATTAAAAATCTGTTGAGAAAAGTATGAATCCCCACATTCCCTCCAGCTATGGGTCAAATAGTGTAATTTGTGTCATTAAAAAAAATGTGTGTACAAAAACTAACGTTTACCAAAAATAACTGTTTTCGGCATTAAATGACTTAAAATGGTTGATAACACAAACCAAAGAAAACTCGTTATCGACCCTTTGCACTCTTTACAAGTATCGATCACTTTGTTCTACTCAAGGTGATATATGGTAAGATTGATTTTCAATAACGTTATTAATTCAAGATGGCATCCCTACAAAAGGAAGAAAAAAAAAGCCAAAAAGAAAAAAACAAGAAAGGAAGAAAACAAAAAAAAAAGACCTACTATTTAAAGATACTTTAAATAAATAAAGAAAACAAAACAAAAAACAGAAAAACAAGAAAGGAAGGAAGAAAATAAAAAAAACACCTACTATTTAAAGATACTTTAAATAAATAAAAACAAAAACAAAATCATTTAAATATATCTGGAGTAAATGAATGGTTCTTCGCAAAAAAAAAAAATGGCTGTTTGCGCTAAAAGCATTACGCTGCTCAGTATGATTTATTCATGCAATAATTATCTCCCTTGAAGATCGAGTTTTAGTTTGTCATCTGAACAACACTTTTTTTTTTCTTTCATCGTATTGCATGGGCCGCTTGTATTCTATCTTTGTAGCAGTGTTTTACGGCATGTCAACCATTTTTAGGTCACTTAATGTCGCGAACAATCATTTTTGATAAACGTTAGTTTTTGTACACACAGATTTTCTTAATGACACAAATTACACTATTTGACCCATAGCTGGAGGGAATATGTGGATTCATACCTTTCCCAACAGTATTAGTACGAATATGAACGCAAACGGAACAACTGGGATTCGAACTCGCGTACTACGATTTTGAGGTCCGACTGCCAACAACAATGAATGAAAGAGGAGGATGAGAGGAGAGGAAGAAAGAAAGGAAGGAAGGAAGGAAGGAAGGAAGGAAGGAAGGAAGGAAGGAAGGAAGGAAAGAAAGAAAATAATGAATGAAAATGAAAAAGAAGAAAAAGGAACAAGAAGAAGAAAGAAAGATAAATAATAAAAAAAGAAACGAATGAAAATAGGAAGAAAGAAAGAAAGGAAGAAAGAAAGAAATTGTGCGTGGAAGGTAAAATATGAGGGTCGTTGCAAAATTATTTTTGTTTTTTTAGTTGAACATTTACGAAGATGAGAGTGATACCATTAAAAGGAACGAAATTTGTGATCCAGAAAATAATTTTTCTTCAATTCTCCGTGCATTTTTGGTAGAAGTGAACCAATTTCATTTCTGAGGCACGTTTTGTCACTCACGTCTCTATCGCCACACAGAAATCGACGAACCTATCTGCTAAATGCACCAGCTTCGTAGGCATTGAACAGGTGCCGGTGAATGTTGATCGGTTCAATTTTTTCTGCATGTGGGAAGCGAGGAGAGTGAGGAAGAGAGTGAGAAATAGAGATAGATTGAGAAAGATAGAGAGAAAGAGATTAGGAAAGAGGGAAAGAGAGTAGGAAACAGACAGAGAAAAAGGGATAGAAAGAGAGATAAAAAGAGAATGAGGAAGAGAGAGGGAAAGAGATTAGGAAAAAGTGGAAGAGTGAGAGAAAGCGCGAGAGAAAGAGAGTGAGAAAGAAAGTGAGTGAAAGAGGGGGGAAAGGGAGTGAGAAAGAGAGTGAATAAGAATAAGAGTTATAGAAAGAAATCTGAATGTGATACAAAGTTGTATTTCATGATTATCGGAAGTTTTCAGTGAAATTCGAATCGACCTCTTAATCAAGGCTTAGTGCCATTCACAATGGCTTGGGGCGAAATCACGAAGAGATTCTTGTTATTACTTTTTTTCTCTTTCATTCTTTGAAATTTACTTAATAAAAGAACACGATGTAGACGTTTATTCATTCACCGTATTCTACCAAAAATATATTCATGAACACGAAGAAGTTAGGAGAAATATCGAATAAACGATACAGTATTTACACATTGTTACAATGATGCCACACACTTACACGCAATAATTACATAGATACACTTACACGGATAGATAGATAGATAGATAGATAGATAGATAGATAGATAGATAGATAGATAGATAGATGGGTGGATAGATAGATCAAGGGAACCGAGGGGGGGTACAGGACATTGAGATCAATGAATGAATAAATAAACATATTACAAACCACTTTACTTATAAGTACATCAGAGATGGCCCAAAACGGTTTAAATATATATATATATATATATATATATATATATATAGCTGTTTGAGGAGGAAGGCTTGCAGTCATGGACTGCTAGGTAACCAGGTATACTGAAGAGTCAAGGTGACTTATTGCCACTCTGCCTTCAGAAATCACCATCAGGCTTTGACTGAGTGGGAAGTCTCTGCTAATGGCTGGTGTGCGAAGCGGGCGCATAGGGGTGTAAACCCAAGATGTTGAACCATACAGTCTTTTACTGGAATGGTGTGGATCCTGCTGGTGCTCAGAGGAGACTTATTGTCACGTTGACTACAGTAAAAGCACTGGTGCGCAAGTGTCTGCTTATTGGTGTGAGATCACATAATAATAATAGCAGTAGAAAGAGTAAGAAGAAGACGACAGGGAAGAAATAGCTGTGCTATTATAAATGGAAGAAATCTGCTCTCTTTTGAGTTTGATAATAGCTTTTAATGGCCACTGGTTATAAAATGCTTTTAGGGGATAAAAGAACAGAGAGGTTTGCGTGTTTTCGTTTAAATCACGCTTTAAGACAGAGCCATTTTTCAGAGGTCGATTATCTAAAACCTTATTGCAATATTTGTGTTAGAGTGAGTGTTTAAGTGAAGGAGTAAATAAGAGAGAGAATTTCAGATAGGGTGTCTGTGGATGTACGTTTTGGGGACGAAAAAACGCATACACACACATATACATATATCTGATCTCACACACACACACATACACACACACGCATAATGATATCGAGAATCTTAGGTCTTAAACCTCAGGGTATTATAATAAAAATTATAATGTCAATTAATCACATGCAAGGAACGGATAGATAAAAAGAAAAAAAAGTGGAAAAAGGGAAGGAAAAAAAGAAAGATCTTTCTTTAGTTTTACGACATATCAACCTTTTTAGGTCATTTAATACCGGGGACAATCATTTTTGAGAAACGTTTTTTTTTCACATGTAGTTTTTTTAATAACACAATATAAACTATTTAACCCGTGTATGGAGGGAATGTTGGCATTAATACCTTTCCAAATGGCATTAGTCCAAATATGAGCGCAAACAGAACGAGGAGGATTCGAACTCACGTATTACGATTTCAAAGTCCGTCGGTCTATCCACTGTCCCAAGTGGACTTCCCCCAGAAAAAAATGAAAATAAATAAAATGTTTAATGCATAAATTAAGTTTTGGCGAAAGAAAACAAAAAAGAGGTGGACGCTGAATCAATGAAATAAAAAGGAAATGATTAAATATATAAACAGAGATTTTTGGTGTTTTTGGTTCTGTTTTACAGCATATCAACCTTTTCCAGGTCATTTAATGTCGATAACAATTATTTTTCATAAACGCTCTTTTGTCCATAAGTAGTTTTTTAAATCACATAGTATGTACTATTTAATCCATAACTGGAGGGAATGTAGGCATTCATACTTTTCCCAAAGGCATTAGTCCAGATGTGAATGTAAACGGAACGACTGAGATTCAAAATCACGTATTAAGATTCCAAAGTCCGACTGCCTGTTTCTGCAATTTGTCGTTTACGTAAGATATCGTAATGTATGGTGACTGAAAGTTATAACAAACAATCGTTATCTTCTTTTTGTCAAAAATACCGTATAATCAAGTTTATGGAGACAATGTGCTCCTCTCACACTAGTTGTTAATAAGAAAATAAGAAAGGGAAAATTATCTTAATCCTGAAATTAAAAATAAATTCCATTTATGAAAATAAAAGAATTTATTTACTTTTTTCTCTTTTTCCTCTTCCCATTTTTTTTCATTTACTCATTGCCCAAATCTTCCTCTTGCTCTTATTCTTCATATTAATCATCATCATCATCATCATCATCATCATCATTTCGATTCTTCTTATTTCTACTTTTTTTCTCCTTTTTTTCACCCCTCTTTCTTTCGTTACTCTTATCTCAATTTCCTCTTTTCGTACGTTCCCCTTTTCTTAATTTTAACCACACCGCTATGTTTCTTATTCTTCTAAATAATCATCATCATCAGCATTATTATCATTATCGTCACTTTACTGTCATTATTATTATCATTATTATTATTATTATTATTATTATTCTCTTCTTTATAGACGTTGCAATTCTTGTAATATTCATCTCTCTCGCAGTATTCTTCTCCATTTTCAATATTTATCTAAATAATGATATTGATATTTGTACAGAAATTGCAAACATTTGAAAACAGATATTTTCGGCCGTAGAAGCCATTGAATAGCAATTGCGTCACTGAAACACGCCATGATAAAATACAAAATAATACTTGCCAAAAAATGAATGCAATTTTGCTTGAAGAAAACAATGCAAAACTTTGTAAACCATATCAAGATGTGAAAAGTAGTTACTCGAGATTAATTTTGTTCTAAGATAAAAACAAATACTACGTTTAAAACTCGAAACTTAAATAAAGAGTTATTTTCAAACATGTCTAGTCTGGCATATTTTAGGTGATCGGTCGATATCCATAAAAAAAAGAAAGGATCAGAATAGGTATAAGATAGTTATCTTCGATAAAATTTATTGTGTTACGTCTTACGTGGAATTAGATTAAAGGGTCGGTGAAAGAATATTAGTTTATCGTTCATTATTCAATACAAGTTTAATGCAAATTGATTCTCCCTTTTTTTTTTCTTTTTTTTTTCGGAATCCTAGGAATGAGGCAAGATAATTTTTACATCTATTTTTCGGACTGTTGTCTCCATCCTTCACAAAGTTTCGCCGAAGATTTGAAGTACTGACTACCAAAAGAATGCCTATTCTTCTTATCAATGTTGATTTTCCGTTAAATAAAACCAACCAAATCTATCGTCCTTTTGTAAATTCAAACTAACGCTATTTTAGACGTCACATTCTTTCTCTTCTTTCTGTGCAAACGCTTTCAATTCATTACATTCTTCGCTTATTCCAGCATCGCGCTTAGCAATAATGGACCAAATCGCTCGACTAATGGCAACAGGAGATTTATGAAATGACTCTACATGTAATGGGCAATCTTAATCGAGTGTTAAATGATCGATTTGTGCTGTATCTTACAAATTAGTCGTCAAAGTGTAAATCTTTCATTCTTTCCCTGCTTAATCTCAGGGCGCTCCTTTTATTTTATTTATTTTTTTCTATATTACTTGAATGCATTCTTCCACCTTTCTATTTTTGTCTACGTCATTCTATCACCACCTCTCTCTCCATTTCTCTCTATTTACATCTATCTATCTCTCCCTCGCTATCTCTCTATCCATGTACTAATTTATTTATCTCTCTGTTTGTCGATCTATGTATTTGTCTATCAATCTATCTATCGATTTATCTGTCTATTTATTTATTTATCTATTCATTTATTTATCTATCTATTTATCTATTTGATGAGGCTCGTTAACTTAGAAGAGTAACTCATTTAGGAGAAGGGCACTCTGATATATAACCTGCTCTCCGTTTGACTAATCACTGATGAGTGATTAGTCAAATTCTTGGCTGTCACTGGTTAAAAGACTAATGGAAAGGGAGAGTGTTGTAAAAGCGTACATCACGTTATCTATACAGACAACCCTTAAATGGCAGACATATCATCAGGGTTGGCCTTCTTCTGTAAAGAAGAGGCAGTCCCCATTTATCTATATATTTAATTATCCATCTATTTCTTTGTCTATCCACGTATTTATCTTTCTATTTATTCATCAATCTATCTATCACATTATCTATCTATATATATATCAGTCTCTCTTTATGTATATATATACATTTTATTTTATTTTTTATCCATCTATTTATGTACATATACAGTATATGTGCGTCTGAGTATTATTATTTTTTACCGACCCGTGGGCCGATCAATTGATTTACCAAAAATGGACCAATATTTATGTCTATATTTTAATTTTCCCTGTTAGTAACCCTATATATTACAATTTAATTGATGATTGCCATTTCTCCAAGAAAGAAATTAATATATTGCTGCTCGTCCATCTCTTAAGCAAGAAGTCTCCTTTTTACTGTTTTGGACTCAAATCAGTTCTTCTATAGTTGGTGGAGTTCTTTGGTATCTCAGGGAATTCTACGATGCCTGGTCTTCACCCAAAGGGGTATCTATCTCGAGGATTTCCTCTTCTGTTGTTGTTGCTAGCCAGTTCCATATGTCGATTTGCATATAAACTAATACTCTCGACAATTTGTTGAATTTTCTGAAAGAAGTTGCCACTATTTTACTCTCATCGTTATGAGAGTAAAATAGTGGCAACTTCTTTCTTCTAACATCTTATTCAAAGACGAAGCATAGTTGTGTAGAAAAGTAATTCTGCTCTGAATTGAAACTAACGGCTGAGATATGAGCGAATGGGGTTAAGAAAAAAACCTATTATCATGTTGTTGTTGTTGTTGTTGATGATGATGATGATGATGATGATGATGATGATGATGATGATGATGATGCTGTTGTTGATGATAATTTTGTTGATGATGATCATATTTTTGATGATGTTGATGATGATAGTGATGATGTGATGAAGTTTTTGTTGATGTTGATGGTGATGTTGCTGATCATGATGACGATGATGATGATGATGATGATGCTGTTGTTGTTGTTGTTGCTGTTGAAATTTTTATCGTGTTTTTGTGTTCTCTATGCCATTTGCACTTTAAGAGAAACATCAGCTCAACGGTTTTTACCGTTCTTGTTATCTATGTAAGTGAGAGGGGGTTACAAACCCCATTCCCTTTTTTCTATTTTTATAGCTCTTTCCTTGTTTTAACTATTTAACTGTTTTAACTTATTTGTTAATGGCTTTGAAATTTGCAGTAAATTTTTATTTGCATTTCCAATAAGCGTTGCAAAAAATCATGCTCTATTTGGTTCATTTTTATCATTGTTTGAATTCTCACACCGCATGCGTTTTGTGACTGAAGGTGTTCTCTGGAGCTAGAGAGACAACAAGTCCCCTCGTTATGCCCCAGAAGATTCTATTTCATCCCAGTCAGTGACCGTCTGGTTCTACTTCTCCTCGGGCTTCCACCCTACTATCTCCAGCTGTCACATCCGAAATCATCATTATTTGAGATCTCACACCAATCACTAGGCACTTGCGCACCTGGCAACCAGTGGGTTCTACTGGGTTCTACTGGGTCAGAGTGACAACAAGTCTACTCTGATTTCCAGCAGGTTCTGTGCCACTCCAGTCAACGACTTTATGGCACAAAAACATCTTGGGCTTTCACCCATTTGCGTCCGCCTCTCACACCCAGCTTCAGCAGAATTACTGCCAATTCCCGAAGGCAGGGTAACAATAAGTTTCATCTGGCCCTCCAGGATGCCTTATATTTTGCAACCTGTATCACAGGTTCTCCTCCTCCTCTTTCAGTTTATATATATACGTATATATATATATATATTATTAAGAATTTTTATTATTATTAGTATTATTATTATTATTATTATTATTATTATTATTGTTGAATTGAATTCCCACACTAGTCACACGAATCATTTTGCATATGTTCGTGTCCGGAGGCTTTCACTGAGCCAGAGGGACACGTGATGCTCGCGCAAATTCCTCTCCATACACTCCTCGGGCGTTCTACCCCCTATATCTAGCTCTCACACCCAAAGCCAGCAGACTCTATATTCTGCCAATACCTGGTGGTGCTTTCAGAAGGCAGAATGGCAATAAGTCCCCTCAGGCACTTCAGCATTCTTTGCAGCCGGTGATTGCAATCTCCCTTGTGCTCCCGATTGTGCAAGCTGATGCGGGAATCGTAAATACACATAAAGTAAAGGGTTCAAGTTTCACTACCATGTAGGAGAGTGCTCAGCACAACTACCTGGTAGACTCTCATCTTGGCGTTGACGGTCAGCATATCGTTGTCCCACACTCGCTTGGTGAGGTTGGTCATTGGTGTTGCTGCTTTACCTATCCTTTTATCCAGAGTCGAGGGAGATGTTACTGGAGGTGGTCAAACCAAGGCACATAAAACTTTCCACTGGATAGGAAGTCTATGGCTTTTCTGGGCTTGTCAATGGTGGGTGGAACATAAAGTTCGTCTATTTGGAGGAAATATCGGGTTATATTTCCATTGAAGATAGATAGATAGATAGATAGATAGATAGATAGATAGATAGCCTATGCCATTACCCGGTACCCACCACCACTCGTAAGTTACCCCAATATTTTAGCTCCATTCTTTAGTAACATTTGACGTTGTCAGTCATGCTCATTGCTTGGACCATCCAAAAATGAGCCTTTCAACATTATATCATTGACTTTTTAAGACATTGTTTTATAAATGAGATGTATCGTAGACCAAATCATTTCACATTTGTTTCAGTGTTGACTAGCAACTAACTAACGTAAAGTACAGTTAACTTAACTAGTCACTTAGCTTTTTTTTTTATCAGTATGTGTATTTCTGCACCAGTTATTGATGCACAATATTCCTGCACACAGTGTCAACATTTAATGGAAACATGTCTTCTTTCATATATAATTATCGTTCTAATGATTTTGATGTTTGCCCTAAAATATTAGAATTCCATTCTATTTGTTGGTGCTCAATTTCGAATCGGAATTATTTAAAAGAATTTTCAGGGGGCGAAAGCCTTAGGGAGCTGAATGCTGCAGAATAGACACTAAAATTGAATCATGCATTCACAGAGCTACACAAATTGGGTAAGTTGAAGACATTTAGGTTAATTTTGCATTTACACACACACAGACTGACTGTTTTGTTTGTTTGTGTTTTTACGGCATACCAACCTAATAGGTCATTTAATATCGAGAACAATCATTTTTGGTAAACGTTCTTTGTCCAAACAGGATTAATACCTTTCCCAAGTGTATTTTCAAGAAATATAGACTTCCTGACGGTATAAATAAGGAATAAGACAAATAAGGAATGCTAAAATTATTGGGTTTTTTTGTCTTTTTTATGTAAAATCTGAACATGTTTCGCCATACAGCGATTTATTTATAGTATTACTTATTCGTCTTATTCCTCATATATATATATATATATATATATATATATATAAGATGTTATAAAGATAACAAACACATTACTATTTTTCATACAACCATACACTATATATTTCATTGCCCGGTAGAGCAGCTCATCAGTGGGATGTATTTTTATTTATGAAAAAGATTCATTTTTTAACAAACTCATGTATGTGATGGTACCGTCACATTTTTTATTCAACCAATCGTAGACAGCTATAGGGGCTAATGATAAGATGTCTGCTGTGGAAATTTTCTGACCCACTTAGCTGGTCATAAATTAGGGAATGTTTATCTGTTTATGTGTATAAATAAAATAAGATAAAATAAAATAAATAAATAAAATAAGATAAAATAAAATAAATTAAAATAAACATGAGGTAAATAACACAAAGGTGTTCTCGTTAGGTAAAATAAAATGAGATAACACAATTTAAGTATTACGTGAAAAATATATATGGGTAATATAAGGAAATAATGTCGATAATAATAAAAATGATGGTGATAAAATAATGGTATAATATGCATGGGCAAACGCATACGCATAAATATATATAAAACAATAGAATAAATAGAGTTAATAGAATAAATTAATGAGAAAGAATAGAAGATATATATATATATATACGTATATAAATATATATATATATAAGATTTTAGAATTGTTGGTGGTTCCAATTAATTTTCTTGTTAGCGTGTTCCCTCTTAGATTTCAAATCTTGGAGATATGAAGGATGTGGCCATCATGGAATTGAAATAAAAGACATCGAGAGGAGCTTGACAACAAGAAGGTTATTTACACAAAGAAATGGGGAAGTAGATTTTGGGTCAGTCAAGAGGCTGTCAGACTTCGGAATCTAAGTACCCGAGTTCAAATCCCAGTCATTTCGCTTCCTTTCGCATTTAGTCTAACACCCTTGGGAAAGGTATGCATCACCACATTCCCTCCAGCTATGGATTAAATAGCACACATTATTTTTTATTAAAAATAAGCTAAGTGTGGACAAAAAAAACCCGTAACATTTATAAAAAATGAACAGTCATTTTTGGTAAATGTTAGTTTTTGTCCACACTTATTTTTTTTATAACAGAATTTGCACTATTTAACCCAGAGATGGAGAGTGGGTGTTGATTCATAGCTTTCTCAAGGGTATTAGTCCGAATAAAGTTTTTACTGGAATAGGTCTCACATTCTTCACCTGTAGTATTTTTCTTGTTAAAACAAACAATCATATTTACTCTTCTCTTAATACGTAGTACATGAGTTCAAATCCCACTGAAAAGCACTGTATTCACTTTCAGCTGTCTCGGGCAGATGAGGCTCGTTAACTCGGGAGAGTAACTCATCTAGGTGAGGGTAACACTGATTACAAAAGCGCAGGGATGAGCACATAAAATGGCCTTGTGCCAAACTTGGGTTGGTGCTCGACTAAGTAAATATCATATAATCTTGGTGAAGGGTAACACTGATTACAAAATTGCAGGGATGAGCACAGAAAATTGCCGAGTGCCAAACTTGGGTTGGTGCTCGGCCAAGTAAATATTATATTTTTTTCTTTCTACACCAAGAAGCTTTTTTTTCTTTTTTTTTCCTTTTTTTTCTTTTTTCCTTTTTTCTTTTTTTGTCTTTTTTCTTTTGTTTTTTTTTTCTGTTTTTTCTTTTTTTCCTTTTCTTTCCTTTTTTCTTTTTTTTCATTTTTTCTTTTCTTTTCTTTTCTTTTCTTTTCTTTTATTCTTTTTTTTTTCATTTTTTTATTTTTTCCTTTTCTTTCATTTTTCTTTTTTCTTTGAATATGGAGCCGTTAACACACCTCTGCCGAACATTTTTACATTTGCATATGATTTACATGTTTGTGTTCGTGCTTGCCTTTTCCAATCAAACTTGACTCATTGCTAGAAAAAAAAAATCTCATTGATAAATCCTGGCATGTCTATCCGCATCCGTACTTTTTATATGCAATCATTTTTTGTCCTAAATCTCTTTCATATAGTTTGTTTGTTTGTTTGTGTTTTCACGGCATATCAACCATTTTAGGTCATTTAATGCTGAGAACAATCATTTTTGGTAAACGTTAGTTTTTGTACACACAG
>JAYKTE010135731.1:0-13225 GCA_036873565.1 Xipholeptos notoides | reverse complement strand
TCCTTTACTTTTCCAGGTTTAATAAAATCTTAAGAATATTACTTTTCATGCGCGCATTTTTCCATATAATATCATATTAGACTAAGAAAAAAAAAGAGACAAAGAAATACTCACCAATTTCTTTTTAATGAGACATTCTCAATATTTGAGGTAGATAGTCCACAATGAAAGGCATGAGGCAAAAGATCCCTGAAGCAAGGATACAGTTCTCTCAGGTAACAACATTCAACTCTTTCTGTAGTACCAAAGTCAATATTACGAACTAAGAATTCACAGTTTTCATCAACAGTGCTCTCGACACAACCTCGATAAAAACATCCATTAAAGTTTATCACAGCACAAAGCATTCCAACTTTCAAGTTTGTGAGAGAAGCTGGTTCACATGCTAAGTTTCCATAAACCTCACCTAGAAGGGTTTCAATGCGCTCAATAAGAGGCACTTTAACAAATATTTGAACCCAGAAGTTTTGAGGAGATTCAAAATGGCATACCTTGACTTTAAGGGATTCACCTTTGATTAGGGCTTTGCGATTAGATTGAAAGCGGATTTTGGCAATTGCATCAATAACAGATCGTTCAATAAGAAGATTGTCCAGAAGCTCAACTTTAGAAAAGGTCTTAGCCACATTCTTTTTAACAAGTAGATCTGCTACATTTTGTTGGTTCATTATCAAATCTATTACATAACCAGTACCATCTGGGTGTTGCAGGCTGTTAATAACATGGGCAAAAATTAGCTTGTCTAAGCATAATTGCTGAAACACTTCCAAGGAGTTTTTCGACCACGAACCATCTTTACTCTGAATGTTAGCAAGGCGACATTCAAAAGCTTGAGCAGGAAGTTCTAGAAATTTTGATTGCATTGGCCAGATGCTTTTCTTTTCCACAGTTTCTGTGTAGCCATAGTCAACAAATAAGATATCACAACTAAATCTTTTCAAAGACTGAACTTTACCCCGATAAAACCGATCATCTTTTGTTAAACGGACAATACATAAAGTGCCAGGTTTGAGATCATCAGCATGCATTTCTTCTTTACCGGTTCCTTTGGTGCAGTAGATACTCATTTCTTTTTCAAGTTTGTCAAGCAGATCAATACTTTCTTCAGGTTGGCACCAAAAGTCTTCAGGAGTGACAATATGAGAAATATAAATTCCCAAAGTCTCATGTTGCAACAAATGAAAAGGCTTAAGTACACCTGTTAAAATAAAAGGGTTTTGTAATTCACTTGATGTATTACATTTAAAGTAATAGAATAAATTTGTGATGCCAATTATAATACAATAAAAGAAAAAAAAAAAAAAAAAAGTAAAAAGCTGTTAAAACTAAATTTATTTTCTAATACCTTTATAGGTATCTATAAAAGGCTTTCTGTCAACACTTTTTTATTTTTTTAAATGAGCCTCATCTTTGAAAAAAAATTCAAAATTTGCCAAAGAAAACTAATTTACAGGCAATTCTTTAAAAGAGTGAAAATACTTATTGGTCATTAACTTCTAACAGATAAGTAATTTTTTTGAATTTACTTAGATTTTTTAAAGTCTGAATATGACTTGACCGTAGTTATAGAATTAGTTGACTTTTTTTTTTTTTCTTAAAAACAGCCTTTGTTAAGTAAAGATAAAGTACATTTTTCTTTTAAACTTTATTCTTTAAAAACTTTGATTTTGACTTGTATTGAAAAAAAATGATGGCACAATTTTTTTCAATGTAACAAGTGAAGATCAAAAATTATCTTAAATTTATTTTATCTAATGTACCTTCTTTTTAAAAGCACAACAAAATGTACATAAGATAAAATAAATGATAATTTTTAGATTCAATTTAGATTAAACCTTTATACACTACTAAAAATTGTGATGTTTTTAATTAAGCTTGTACCTTTATTTTTTTTTAAATATAATAAAAACAATGTTTAACCATTTTCATGCCCTACAAGAAATGCTTTTCTAACGTGTATGTTATCTTTTAAGATTATATTTTACTTAATTTTTTTTCATCTACAAATTTAAAAATTTGTTTTGCTAAGTCTGTATAGGACTCTACGTTGCAAGTAAATCACTCACATTTGCGAGTGAATTTTCCAGTTGGCGACTAAAAATTTAAAAAAAAAACACTTGTCTTTTTGGCGACGATTTTTTTTACCCACAAATTTTCCATTAGTGAAATAAAAATGCCTTTTCAACCTTTATAATTTGGAAAAAAATAAAATGAGGAAAGTCAAATTATTCAAACAATAAAAGATTTAATAGAACAAACTTTTTCTTTTTTGAAGAAGGCTGTCTAAAGTCGTATAATTTTGCATGATGGTCAGTCGGCTTTTTCTTTTTAAGTATCCAAAACCAAATATCATTGGAAAAAAATGAACACCACTAAAAATCTTTAAATAATGATTTTTCTTTCCAATTTTTTTTTTTTGAAAATCTGGTAGATTTAATCTAGTAATCTAATAATATAGGTCTAATCGATAATATTCCACTGAAAATTATTTTTTTAAATCATAAGATATGTGTGAGTGAATTGTACCCAGTCAACCAAAAATTTGATAAATTTTTTAAGTTTGAAAAATTGAAAATTTTGAAAGTAAATACATTTTTGCATTTGCTGACTTTCCAATTAGCTTCTCAGAGTATGATAGAGCCTTTTCTTTACAGAAGAGAATAAAGAGTGACATACACAGCAGATTGTCTATACAGAGACCTTCAGACTTAATATTGATTTCTTCTGAAGGTCCAGATCTGGCTGAATTCAACCCAAAGAAATTCATTGAGAAGTGGATTGCAAACGGCAGGAGAAGAATTGCTGGGAGGGGGGGTCAGGACAGTGTGACTGGCCAGCTAAAATTGTGTCTGTCGATCAACAAAGCAATACTGTTTGAAACCAAAAAAATTTAGAGTAACAGGTTATTGATTTGACAATTCAAATTGAGCAAGTGTTAAACATCGGTTTCGCTAGTAAATTAAAATATTTAGTTGTCGAGAGTCAACTAAAATTAAATTTGTCCGTAGAGCCCTGCTGTAACAAGTTGAAATTATTTTTTAGTTTTATTATTCTACACAAATGAAAAAGTAAAAGTTAAAAAATCACATACAGTTAAATCTGTGATGTTTTAAAGTTTATATTTTTGCTAATCAGTGATACGAGTGAAAGACGGAGAAAAAATTTAAAATATTCACTGCTAGTCAGTAGGGTTGGTGGTATTATTGTCTGAAGTTTAGGATTATCACTTTCTTCTGAAAGAATTTCCTATTGATATAGTCTGCTAATATTTTGAAACTCTCTAAACAACTACTGATGTTGCTGCTGCTAATGATTTCATTAAAGCTTTACTAAGGGAAGTTTCATCGAAAAATATTTATTTTACTTTAAATATATTTATATCTATTTAAAAATAAACCAAATAAGTTTTGGTTTATACACAGAAAAGCGAGCTACTATGGAGGCGGAACAAATCTAAGTTGTTCACCACATACGAAATATGTAAATAATACATATATTTCAATTATGATTTCTGCTTATCATTAAATCATTTAATAAAACAATGGTAATCTCAGTTTTATTAATCAACTTCCCCAATACTAATCTGAGCTTTGATATACCGTTGGCTTGTGTTTGATTAATCAAGACCCAGTTGATTTGGAGAAGATCGAACAATAATTCGAATTGGTTAGAAACCACACATGAAACTTTATTATGAGAGAGAGATTTGAATTTGTTAATTTACTTAATTCTCATCATGTAAATTTTACAAAATAGAAAAAAATATTAAATTAAAATTAACAGTAATTAAATTTTTTTTACATTTGTTATTTTATATATTTATTAAAATTCTGGTTTTATTTTATTCCAATGAAAAATAATAGACTAAAGAAGAAAAGAAAAGCAGTTTTTTATAATTTTTTTCTTTAATAGACAGAAAAAAGTTAAAATTGGTACAAAATAAAATGTCTTATAAACTATATAAAGAAAAGAAATTGCAACATGTGAATGAAATAAGAAACAGATTTTAATAACAAACAACATTAACAAGAAAAAAAATTGAGATAAAAATCTTAAACACCAGAAAAACAAGGAAAATTCAAAACAGAGAATAGTAATCCTTGCAAGAGAAAGCACTAAGAAAATATTTTGTGTCCAGCAAATTCAAGCGAGAACAATTTCAATATAAAATACATTTTAGATCTAACCTGACAACACATGATCAAAATTATAATATCAGAAGTATAGATTGTTAGGTTTATGGTAATTCTAATGTTTATAGTTCACTTCAGATTAGAAATAGCTGCATAAACTTGTTACCATGCCTAAAGCAAGCAAACATACTGAAGTTGAGCATTCTCAAATTCTAGAATTCCATAAGCAAGGATTGTCACAGCAGGTGATTGTAGCTAAGTTAAATCGCAGTAAAACTTGAAAATTATGGAAAAGCAAAAATCTCTGGAAGGCTCCCCAAAAAAATTATCTTGCATTGAGTAGGAGAATAATACGGCTTGTTATATAAGACAGACTTTCTTCTAGTCACAGATGCTGATTGCAGTCCAGTAACCATCAGATGACACTTACGGCAAAAAGGCATGGTAAATAAAAATAAAATTCCTCGGCTTCTTCCATGTTACAAAGTGGTCCACTTAATGAATACCAAACATGTGACATTGAGAAGTGGAAGCAAGTCATTGTTTCTTATAAGAAAAAAAATCAATCTAGATGGTCCTGATGGCTTCCAATGATATTAGCATAACAAAAACATGCCTCCTCAAGTCATAGCAATGGAGGGTCTCCAATGGTATGGGGTGCCTTCTCTTACAAAGGGATGATGGAGCTCCAGGTGGTGCAGGGTCGTCAGACACCAGCTACTAATGTTAGCATGCTACAAAAAGCATCTTTGATAACGGAGGGTTATCGTTTGTGCGAGGATGGATGGTTATTTCAATAGGATAATGCTATAATCCAAGCTGCAAGACGGATCTTGACCTTTCTACAAGTGGGACATCCTGCATGCTCACTGGACTTGAACCCAATTGAAAATGTTTGGGGATGGATGACAAAACATTTTTATCGAAATGGCAAACAAATATTTAACAAAAAATTAACTTCGTGAAGCCATCTTCAGAAGCTGGAGCAATATCCCTCACACATTAATGGAAATGCTTATTTCTATCATTCGCCCCCAAAACAATTTTGCAGTCATCAAAAGCAGTGGAGGTAGAACACATTAAATAGGTTGTTGAATGTTTTCATACACTTTTTGTACAATTTCATAGAATTGTCTCTGGTTTTATAATTTTGATCATATGTAAAAAGCCTCATTTGATAAAAATGTAAATTTTTGAATAAAATGTTTAGAATGTAGCTTTTTGGGTTGATAATCTTTAAGATTGTAGTATTGGTAACCTTAAGTGGGAGAAGTTTAAAATCAATCCTTAAAAAAAAAAAAAGAAAAGAAAAAAGGGTGGCTTTTTAAGTGGTCTTGAATTTTTGATGAGCCTGAAAATTAGAAAAAATTAGATGATAGTTTGAAAACAGCACATAAGAAATACATTTTACTTTTATGATATTTACCATAGAAGAATAAAATTTTAAATTAAGTATTACTCACTTTCACCATTTGCTACTGTGTTTATTTCTGTAATTTTTCCACTGATAACTTCAGATATTTTATTGTTAGATTCATCAAATAATTCAACAATGTATGGTTTTACCATAGATTTAAATTTGACAGTCAGACAACGTCCATAAGTCAACAGTTGAAAACGGCTTCTCAAATGCTCATTCCAGTTTGAGCAGTCTTTCAGGACACAAGGATAAGCAAGTGGAGGAATAATATGGGCTTCTTTAGAAATACCACGTATGTCAGAAACTGGTACATCTCTAAAATAGTGGCCAGAATCAACAGATTTTACATCTACAAGTCCAACAACTGACTTTTCTACAGAAACAATAATACCCCGACACATACTCTTATTCTCTGCCATGTAAACACAACAAGGAGTATTAACTTCAAGTACAGGATTGTTGTAATTTGTTAACTTATTACAAAGGGTCACTAATGCGCCAGAGTATAATTCATCTTGAGAGGTTAGTCGTAAGTAGAAGATACCAGGCTGTAAGCTCTTTGTCAAATGCGTGATGCAACATTGGAGTTCATCTGAAGGCACATCAACATTTGGAAAAATCTCATCTGGAATAAACAAAATATTGGACAGGGATAGACTCTCTGGAGATAGGTTCTCAAGCTTCTCAAATATCACATCAAGGCAGATTTTTGATGGTAGCAAGATATTAGACGGTTGTGTTGTTGCTTTTGTATCCGTATGAGTTGAGACTTCAGCATCTTTTCTTTGTGCTTGACCAGATTTTACAAGAAGATCCAAAACATTACTGCCATTCTCATCATTCATCAAAAGACACTTGCTATTTCCCATATTTCTAATTGTCCAGGTTTCATCAACCACTACTCGTTCAAATAAATCACAGACTTCTTGAGACCATTCATTCTCCATTGGCAAAATTCCCGCAAGACCAAACTTATAAGCTAATGCTGGCATATAGCAGAAGTCTTCCAGTAAAGGCCGTAAATCTTTTGGAGATACATTCTCAGTATTACCATAATCTACAAAACAAACAGAGACAGTTTCAAAGTCGTTTTTGATGACACATGCTCGATACCATTGATCATCTAAAGAGTATTTAGCACAGCAGATAGCTCCTTGCTCAATCGAAGAAAGAAATCTATTAGTCCATATGTCTTGTGAATATTCTGCGTTGAGCATTTCACTTGCTTCATCTATTTTGTCCTCATCTTCTTCAAAATGGACAAAAAAATGGTCTGGAGAATAGGCAAAACAAACTGAACCAATTTTTGAATGTCCCTGAGCAAGCTTTTCATTCACTGGAATGATTGGGATTTTTAATATACTACCATCTGATGACCCAAATAACTTTTTATCATGGTTAACAACTGTAGTGAGCTCTTCCGATGACTTGAAGACAGAAACCCCATCATCTTGCAAGAGGTTTACCTCATACATACCATTTGCAGGGCGTGCATTGAGAAACTGAGCCTTCATGGTTTTTTCAAGCACTAGTTCAGTGAAGGTTTCATTTTGACAATCAGAACTGGATTGGATTCCATAAAGTTTGCAATGAACTGCCAGCTTTGGCAGTCGCATAAACTTACTGGCCATTGGTCGCATATTTATAGAATTAACTTTTTCCATGTTTCCATAGTCAACAAAATGAACCAAACAGTTACCACTGGCCATGGCTTCTATTACCACTGCACGATACCAAGTATCATCTTCAGAATATTTGGCAATGCAGGGGCTGCCAACAGGATAGGATCTGTTGCCGATTGTTCGTAAGTCAGTTGCATCATATTCAACAGCAAGCTCATCCATTAAAATGTTTAGTTCATCAGTAAAGCCAGTCATCTGGCACCAAAAGTCAGTCAAACCACTGCAGTAAGAGACCATGACTGATTTCACTTGATTTGGAAGTATTTCAAGGACTTTAAAATTATTTTGTAAGCCTTTATAAAAGGTTTGTGTGTTGATTTCATGCATGTGGCTTGGCTTTGCATCTATCCTGGCAGCCACTCCAGCATTGATCATACTTTCAGCTACAGACTTACCATCTCGTCTAATTTCTACATAAAACATACTTTTTATTAGTTTTTTGAAGGTACAAATAAGATCACCATTTAAGTTTTCAAGGTAAATCTTAGCATCAGGAGTCCAACCTTTCATGGAGAGTGGTTTCACTTCCTGAAGTAGACATCTAACTGCTTGACAAGGATATACAGAAAATATAGAAATCAGTGGTTTAAGGTTAGTTAGTGGGACTATTTCTTCATTGCCAAAGTCAATAAAGCGCACCCTGACTTTTGAGTCAAATACTTCTTTAACAAGTGCTCGGTACCAAGCATTATCTTCACTGAATTGTGCCACAACATAGGTCCCAACTGATGGGTGTTCAGTATATTTTTCTGTAGCAATGTCATAATAATCTTGCATCTCTTGAACCATGTTCTCTAAAAGTTGTTCATTATTGGCCATATGAAGCCAAAAATCATCTGGGCTGGACACCCATGAAATATTTACTTGTAGGTTCATATCATTATTGATAGGTAATTGATGTAGAAGGTCTTTATCTTCAACAAGTGACACCAAGTTTTTCTGTGTGCTTGGATCATAGAGTTCTAATACATAAGTACCTGCCACACGAGATACCACTTTTGAAGAAAGACGCTTATCAAGAGCAAGTTCCTGAAAACGGTTGATTCGTATGTCTGACCAGACAGATTTGGGATCCAAATGTAGACAGCATTTCACAGCTAGAGTTGGGACATCTGCATATCGAATGGGAAGCATTCGAAGTTCAGATAGTGGGAGTATTTCAGCATTTCCATAGTCAACATAAAAAACAGCTGCTTTTCCTTGTTTCACTTCAACCACCTCAGCTCTATACCACATTCTATCATCACTGAACTTTGCCAAGCATGGCGTTTTTGAGGAGGGTATACTTTCAAATTCCAACCTAGTCGCACCAGAGTTTTTATCATTAAGTTCCTTCATTAGAGCCTTCAGTTTGCTTCCCATACTTAGCGGCTGGCACCAAAATTCATGTGGACTGATGAGAAATATCATGCAGACCTCCACTTGAGATCCTATTGGAAACTTAAAATTTTTATAGCAGACGCTGGTATCAGAAGCACAAGATGCAAAGGACTGGCTATCACTAGATGAAGCACCATCATCCCGTAAGATATCTGTATCTTGAATGCCATCATGTCTACTCATGTTATTAGCCAATGACCGTACCTTTGGTGGAGTTCGCCTGTTACGACAATCAGATTCAACAGTGACCTGCAAATTGGTCCTGTCACGACCAACAGTGACAGAGCGTGATGAAGAATCACTGTCTTCTTCTAGACATAAGGTGCCAGTCAAGTGACCAAAAACAAGATTGATTTGGAAATTCTCTCCTTCCTTGCTGAGCTCAACTGAATGGATGCCATTAGTGCCTAATGATTTCACCTTTGCTGTGAAAAACTGTTCCAAGACCATGTCTTCAAATTTAGCTATATGCTCTGGTGACCAATATCCATGAACATTGGAAATGCCATCAAGAGTACAAAGTATGCCCTGAGCAGGCATCTCCATGAAGTCTGGTTTGGTCACCTTGATTAAGTGTCTGGCCACAACCTCAACATTGCCATAGTCAACAAAAAATACTTCTACTGCACCATCCGAGAGCTCACCTGAAAATAAATAATGAAAATAGTAAAATTGGCATTTTCTAAAATATACATTAGCACTTCACAATATTATTTTTTTATAAATGAAAATTAATAATTATACATATAGTTTGACAAAGCTCTTTGACAAGCTTAGGTCACAAACTAGATCATTCAACTCTTTTTGGGAAAATGGGTGTAGAGCATCATCATAAATAATTATTCGGCATAGCATTTTGCCACCAACAACTTCTAAAATGCTCCACACATATATATATATATATATATATATATATATATATATGAACAAAAGTGTAAAAAAAAACCTAAAAACGACATGTGGCCATAAGTCAAAAACTTAACCTGATTCAACAAAACCAATGTGATTTTTTAATTCAGTGTATCATCAGATTTGTTATAAATTAGCTGAATAAATGCAGACAACAAATTTGTGACCAGTGATTCAAAATTCGTTCATGAAATCCAAAAATTTTAGCTTGAAGTAAAATAATCTTGAATAATTCAATTCACTTTAATAAATACTCACGATTCACTTTAGCTCTATACCACAGCTTGTCAACACTATACTGAGCAACACAAGGCTGACCAGGAGAGATAAGTTTCAAGGTTTCATCTTCCGGTTGAAGTTTTGAATAATGAAGGTGGATTTTATCAGCAAGGTGACCAAATGCTGCAGCATATTTTGTCCCCTGACAGTGAAAATATTCAGGGTCAGTAACATGGGTTACCATAACACTTAAAACTGTACCCACTGGCAACTCAGGACTCTTGAAACCATATGTAAAAGATCCAGATCTGTGAAAAAAAAAAAACATTTTAGTAGAAATTCTTTTTTTATAAGTTTAACAAAAAAATATAGATTTGATATTATCCAGTTCATTAACAGTTATTCCTTGTACTAAAAAGAAGTAATATTTGTATTCCTGTATTTCAAAATCATAACTCTTTGCTTGAACACACATTTAAGATATCACAATAGGAGAGAAATAACTATTTTTTTCTCATGAGATTGACATCCAAGTTATAAATATGAATTTCAAGTAGTTAATTTTATTTTGGGTTATTTTTCAAAATATTTTTTCAACATGTCAACTTTTCCATATAACTCATATTTGATATTACTGACAAAACATTTGGTTCGAATGTATTTAACCAGAATGGAAAGTCAGTTTCTCAAATTATAAGACAACAAACAGGATTTGTTGCCAATAAAATCAGTTTCCATTTTATGTAAAATAAGAATTGTAATTTTAATAGGCAGTAATTATGCCTATTAAAATTACAATCCATATTTTACATCAAATAGAAACAGATGGAAATGTTAATTTGATAATCAAGTCACAATTAGTGTGACTTCATCATCAAATTATTGTGAATTCTAAACAATATGAAAATATTAGCTATTTTTGTGAAAACATCTTGATACAACTATCTTTAGGAATTTAAAACAAAAACAAGATATTTTAAGATTTTTAATAATGGCGGTATAACCGGACAGGTCACAGTCTTATCACGGTCACCAATATGACCGGAAAGCTTCCTCGCCGCAATGCCATCCTTGTCACAGTCACCGGTTGTACTCCATAAGGGGTCACTGCACCAGTTGTAATCGACTGAGTTATCGTCACAATGACCTATCCTAGTCACAGTCACCAATATGACATTGATTTGGTTGAATGACCCCGTCAGTTATAAAAAAAGGTCACTCCTGATCAAGTCCTGTGGTATATAACTCGAAAAGGGTTGTATCTATTTTGTATGTGGTTCAGATCGACTAATCGATCAGTTTTGGCCAATTTTGTTTGTTATCGTCTCTTCAACTGCAAGAATTTTCCCTGGCTTAATTCAACCTCTCTTTCAGGTCATGGGTCAAGTCTCAGTGATGACAAACAAAATTTTTCAACGGGATTCTAATTTTTTAACAATAGTAACCTGATACAAACCTTTTTCTCCATGACAAAGAATAAACCTAATTTTCTCTAAAAACAACAGCCTGACTTTGATTTGAACCCAATTGTTTCTTTACTTGTTAGCAATCGCTTTAGAAGTCAAATCCAGCAACACAATGCAACCTGGAATTGCCCAGTATCAATGTAACTATAATTATAGGATTATCTGGTTCCTGGTGACTAGCAGTGATGCACCACATTGGTAGGTACTGGCAGCAGTCGTAAATTTGAGTGAAATTTTTTTTAAATGCCAAATTTAGGTCTTTTTCACCAGCTTATATCTTATCTATTTAAATTAGCTTTTAGATTAAAAAAAAAACACTAAGCAATGAAGTATAAACCTCCCTCTTTTGAGTGGTGTTTGTTCTTTATTTGTAGAATAAAAGTTCTATTTTACTGATATTTTTTTCTTGTAAATTAAAAGTATTTTAATCAAAAGTTTATTTTATTCTATGCATAATCTAAAAATATTTTTTAAATGGATCAAGTATTTTTAGTATTTTTTTTCTTTTTAAAGTGAATTGGAAACAAATTCTAAATTAATGTAATCTAATAGAAACACAAATATGAAGTTTAAAATAAAAAAATTTTTTTTTAAGTTATTAAAAAAATATATATAATCCATTTAAAGAAAATTCCTTAAATCCCCAGAAAATACATTTCTATTATTAGTTTTATACAATTTATTGGCAAACTTAAGTTATGAGGGTTCGAATTCATATGTTACATAGAGGTACCACTGTGCTTCTTACCAATTCAGGGTCCTCATTTTGCAGAAATTAAAAAAAAAAGATACAAAAAAAACTAACCTTGTTTTAACAGACACTGGATTGTTGGAATAGCCATCTACTCCCGATATAACAGGCATCATCTTGATGAAGTTATTTTCCTTTTTACACCTGAAAGATAAAGAATTCAATCAAAGAAATTTTAAAATATTAGATAGGGAAATTATAAATATCAAAGAATAGCATTAAACTCTAAAAAGACAAATAAAACTGGAGTTGAAGAAAGTAATATAAGCCTCATCCATAAAAAAATATATATATATTAAATAATTTCAAGTTATTCAAGACAAAAACTATGCGGGACGTTCAAAAAGTAATGCCTCTTTTTTTTTTTCTTAATTCCACCTGAGGAGATTGCAAATTGCATTGTTTTGATGGTTGAACTTATGTATTAATGACCTGAAAATGTTATCTCTGTTGCAGATACTGGTGCTGTAAGACTAAGAAAGCATTGTCATGGACATGTCAGACGCAGAGATACATATGCAGAAATAAATTGAACCGATCAACATTCATTGGTGCCTGTTGGGCATTTACGAAGCCAATGCAGTTGATGTCAGCACAGAAGATAGGTTCATCAATTTCAGAGTGGCTACAGAAAGTGAGTGACAAAGCACTCCGGACGACCATGCACACATTCTCATTCTTTGCTGGCAAAAGTGCATTAGGAATAGTGGTGACTATGTAGAAAAATAAAATCTAGAGGACAAAAGGTTACTTGTTTTAATGATACCACTCTAATCTTTGTAGCTCTCTAACTTTTAAGTTAAAAAATAGGTAGCATTAGTTTTAGAACAGATCATTAAGGCCAAAGAAGTCCATGATTGGATATACCTTGATTTTTGGTAGATTTTTTTTTTAAACAGACCATGCATGTGGAATTTTTTTTTTCAGGTTATTTTCGTTTTGGACTAACCAAATTAATTCTTAAAAAACATGTATTCAAACTTAATGAAAGCTTTATTTAAATCAAGATTTTAAAAAAAATTAAATCATGGAGATAAAATTTTGTCAATAAATTGTACTCAAAACAACCATTTCAAGAATTAACTTACATTTTCATGTATTTTTCGATAAAATTATTTTGACCACGCACCACGATTATCAAACCTGAACCCGGGCCACCCGCCCACGTACCATTGAAGCAAAAACCACTGTGTAGCAGACACCTCGGACCAGCATCCCTGCCAGGTGATTCGGCCACTCACTGACCAATCAACTGGCAGGGCGCA
>JAYKTE010135620.1:0-13226 GCA_036873565.1 Xipholeptos notoides | reverse complement strand
TGTGTGTGTGTGTGTGTGTGTGTGTGTGTGTGTGTGTGTGTGTGTGTGTTTTTTTTTGTGTGTGCACGTGTATGTATGGAAAAGGGGTAGAAGCTTTGGCTATAAAGTTACACCCTGCATCCATTTTATTTTTTTAGGATTATTAACACGGGAGGGTAGCCTAACTTGGTCTAGGGATATACACTGATTACAAAATCCCGCGTACATCAGACTCGTGAACTTAATGAGAACAATTCTGGGAATAAAATAAGCACAGAAAACAGAACTTGGGCCTAACGTGTTTGGGTACTCAGCCAATTATATATCATGTATATATAACGAATCACAAAAGTTAAAAATCTGCAAACATTATATCTGTAAAACTCAATATATCTGAAAAATATGTTCTTATTTCATTTCCATGTAGGTAGATGTCTTGGTATTTATATTGATATTTTTAGAAACTGTCATTAATTTCACAGATCAATGAGCGACCAAGATTGACATCTGGATTGACATATAATGAAGAGGAATTGAAAAGATATGTTGACGAAAAATAATAATAATGATAATAGTAATAATAATAATAACAACAACATGGTTGTGGAAAAGATAGTTCTAAAAAATAGAAAAAAAGCATTATTATGCACTAAGATTTTAAAAAAGCCGCAAACACACTAACTGATTTATTGAAGTAACCTATACATATGCAAACGCACAAAAAATATAAATTAAGCAAATATATAAAAAAAATCACATGTTTAAACTAGAAATATATAAAAGAAAGTAATAGATTCATGAAACAATAGGATGTTGTTTATGCTATAGTTTTCCTTACAATCGTTTTATTTATTTCATGCAGTTACATCCTCGTAATAGGATATGTATTGTATATATTGCTGAATATTGAAAACTGCATATTTTAAAAAGTGAGCAATATTTAAATAAAACTATGTAGTTTCAGCTTGAAGTATAGAAAGAGATTACAAACTGGTGATACAAATTCCATTTTAAGAGTAAAAACGACTTAAACTAGAAACATTAGTTCGTTACAATAAGTAACAGCTATCTCTAAGCTTTCTCTATACATTGATTCTTAGAAAAAACATGAAAAAAAAAAAGAAAAATAAGTATTACTCTTCATCATTTATTTTTTATTATGAATGTAATTTTATGTCACTCTTTCTTTCTCACACCCTCACTCTCTATCTATCTCTAAATCTAAGTATATGTGTCTGTGCATATTTGTGTCTGTTATAATTTTAGTTTTTCATACATTCTACTTTTTAAAATGTTATTACGTAACAATTGTATTTAGAAAAGCCACTGAGGTATTTTTAATGTCTTCAGATACTACATAAATAATGCTAACATTTTATTTTTATACAATATTGTAAATACTGAGATATTGACCGTAATATAGACAAGGAAGGTTTCAAAGTTCAAAGAATAATTGAAGAAGACTGAAGAACATGTCGGCCAAAAGGTTGTGAGTATAATAATTATGGTTAGATAAAAACTGAAAAACTTACATAATGATAATGATTAAAACTCACCTCAAATATTCAGACAAGCATAAACTGTTTTCTATTTCTTTTTATTCAGTAAACCGATTGAGACTTTAAAGTGAAACAAAAAAAAGTATTTTAATTTGAATATAGCATTTTCATATGAATACTAGAAGACAAAATTACGATTTTGCTTATTTTTTCGAATAAAATCATTCAAATAACTTTCTTCAAATGTAACATGTTTAAATTCTCTGAAAATGAAAAGTCTATAGAATCAAATAAAGAACATATTTCATACAGGTTTTATAAACAAATATTTAGTACATAACGAGATAAAAATTTAAAACGGAAGAAAAACAAGAGACAGCCAATTTATTCCTCGCAATTCAAAAGATCCTTTAGCAGATAGAGAGAGAGATAAGAAAGTAAAATATTAATTTATTTTATTTTTTACTATAGTTTATTTATTATTTCCTTTGTTGGTAGAAACATTTTGTGTCCTGAGCCCTCGCTCGAGAACAATGTGTGTGCCCGTTTTTTTATGTCTCTCTATGTTTGTGTATGTCTGTGTATTAGTTCGTATGTGTATGTAATAGAGATTCATGGTTAAAACAAGACCCTTTAAAAAACAATTTCGAACAACGTAAATTGCATTGTATAATGATGTAAAATAAACGCCTTTCCTCCGTTTTTAGCACACTTTTTTGTACGATTTGTTTTCGTGTCTAGGTCGAAATCACATTTTTATGGGAAGCGGTATGAAATAAAGATGAGCGAAACTAATAAATCAAGGAGATATGTGAAGAATGGAAGATCATGAAAAGAGAGGAAAACATATCAACATTAGAAATGAACCTCCCCGCAAAAAAAGAGAGAGAAAGAAAGCAAAAAAGAAAACAGACAATGTTATTTAGCACTTACTCAATACAGATGGCAGAAATATGTCTAGTGATGCTATTTTTCGTCAGTTTGATGGTTCAGTTATTTTAAAATAAGAATCGAGATACTACTGTAATTGTTTTGTAATGGACACAAAGATGAAATAAAATTTGACTTAGACATTTGCAAAAGGATTTTTATAAAACACTGAAAGCAATTTGAATGCCTTGATATCAGTGTGGACATAGAATAAGTATCATAACAGATTGGGAATTCATTGTGGGTTAATTCTCTTTATTGTTATTGATACATACGAAACATGTTAGACTTTTTTTATGTTTCTTGAAATTTGAAGGTGCATGAAAAAGTCTTTAAGTTACAATCTGTGGCCTTTTGTTACTCTCTTAAAAAAATAGTACTTCTCACGAAAAAGTTGCATTTTCTTTCTATCTTCATTTCTTTTTAAAAAAAAAATGTTATTCCATTTTTGTTTCATTTATTTATTTTTATCTCCATGTTTTAAGTTTATTTTCATTAATTATATAATTATCTATATTATTCCTCCTGATTCTTAGAATTTTTTATTTTGCATTTATATATATATATATATATATATATATATATATATATATGTGTGTGTGTGTGTGTGTGTGTGTGTGTATATATGGATGTGTGTGTGTGTGTATGTATGAATGTGTGTGTGTGTGTAAATGAATTCGCCTATTTATTTTTTAATTAATACCAATAAATAATTTTGAAATTTATTCATATCAATTCAAAAATAAATACAGTAAATTCATTTATAATATTGTCGGAATTGGTCTCCTAAGACTGATTTCGAAGACTTAAATCCTTGTGTAATCTGGTGATGAAACAGTTTCGTATAGAGCATTCACATATATTTATTAACATTGTTATTAAAACCAGTTCATTCATCTATAATACTGTCAGAAAATGATTTTTATTATGTATAAATGCATATGTCTTAGAATTTCTGTCTATATTTGAAGTTAAGCTGTTCAACATAAGTAATAGAGCATGTTTAGTGGATCACAATGAATCAACCGCCTTGGGTCAACTTTCTTTCTTGCGTTGAGAAAATGACTGTCACTTATAAATATTGACTCTGGTTCTACGCTAAAATGCACAGGGCCTCTCTCAGATATTGAGCAGTTTAACTATAAATATCAGTAAAACAGTGTATATTAATGCAAATATACACACAGATACACAGATGTACACACACACATATATATATGTGTATGTATGCATTAATATGTGTGAGTGTGTATTAGGTTGTAACACTGCTGATGTATCATCTACAAAATTGTTTGAAATTTGAGAGTGGCAAGCCAAATCAGTTGATATAATTAAATTGTCAATATTTCAATCAAATTTTCTTCTCGAATTTAACTTTAAATAAAAATATAAAATAGATTTGATGAATAAGTAGGAATAATTGAAAGATCTCGTATCTACTTTTATATCAATTTATTTAACTTTTTTTTTCTTTCTCATATAATGAAACAATCTGCTTCATTTTTAATACGTAATAAAGATATTTCTTCATGTCAAACAATTTAACAACCTGATTAAAACGTCATTTCTGTCAAATAGAATATAAAATATTTAAAAAATGTATGATTGTGTTATCAACAACTTTGATTTTATTTCTACTATACACACAAATATATACACATATATACATTTTTATATTTATATAAGAATATGTGCATGTGTTAGATCATGTGTGATGATGTATGTCTTAACAAAGACTAAGGGATCATATAGGCCATTGGTTTAAACACCACCTAGAAAATAACCGAGATATTTACATGTCTCAGCGCTAGTACTACGGTCCCTGGTATTCCTAAGTGATCACCCACGTAAGTACTCAACAGGCTGGACATGTTGTGCTGGGGCGTGGAAATACCAATGTTAATGTCTGGGGCTCGGTTAAACCACTGGGTAGATGCACCCTTATTCGTTGGTAAGACAGGCATCTCGGAGAAGGAAAACACTTAAGTAAAACTGGAGGTCTTTTGCTCATGTAGTCCGTGTCAAACCTTGCACCGACCGTGTGTTAATAGCAGTCCCAAGAAGTGTAGATGGTGCTACACAAACCTTCACCACTGTAAATAAATATATTTGTGGTAGTCTGACGGACTTGCATGTTTGATGACACTCATACGTCGAATTCGACGAGAGAGTCAATAATATATATGTATATATATCTTGATACTATTGTTGTGTTAGTTTTACCAATTGTAGTTAGGTTAGTTTTACTTATTACATATTTCATCGTCAGTGGCGTAGATATATGGTTAAATCGTTTGATTTTTGTAGGCACTTCCATCAGATACCAGTCCAACTATTGCGTGCTCTTTCTCTCGTTTTGAGTATATTTAGCTCGATAATGTGAAGAATATTGATTCCAAAAGCCTGGGTAGATGACCTGCCACGTAAATCGTGTAGATAACTGATACGTTTGCAATTAGGTCGGTTCCAACTAATGAATGGGACAATGCACAATGCTGCAGCCTATAGTCTAATAATCACAAAAGTACTACATTGTGAATTAAGTTAATACTAATAGTAGCCCAATTTTCGTCTGGTAACATCTATAAATATTAACTTGAGCACATCATCATCGTGTTAAGCTGGTCGCTTATATTGGAAATACAAAAAATATCCACATATTTTTCTTTATTGTTAGTGCTATTTTTTTTTAAAGTTTTAAATAAAATATTTACTTACTCATATATATTTTGCATATTATTATACTTTAAAATTAAATATATCGACACATACTCTTATATGTTGAAGCATTCCCGGAAACCGGATAAATAATCCAAGGTACTAGTTTTATTTTAATCTGTGATGTGACCATATGTTTGGCGTTCCGATTAACAACAGATACTAAAGAAGTTTGGAAAATATGCAATCAGATTTTAAAACTAACTCGTACAGCTATGCTTAGAACTTCCATTTTGCGATGAGAGTTAAGTTTGGCTCTTCGAATCACTCTACTTAAAGGTGATTGTTTGACCTGCAAAAATGAATAAAGTTACGAATGAACGAAAAAAAAATGAATCAAGTTTAGCATTTTGAAATAGCAAACTCAGCTTATGATGTAGCTGTTGAAATGGGGCATTAACTCACCAGAAGCAAAAATGATGCATGGAGAAAAATAGAGAAAAAAAATATGGTAGGAATCTGTTTACGAAGAGATTGATGTGGTGTTTCGAAGGACCACCCAATGAGGAATGTATCACATATACCACCACCCGATGCAACAACGATGTAGCGGACACAAACAGTTTATTCTACAGCATAATGGCATGATTCGAAATATATAGAGATGGAAAGGTATTTGTGTAGTTTGTACGTATGTGTGTTCGTGCGCGTGGTTATGTGTTTGTGTATATATGTGTGCGTGTGATTGAGAAAGAAAGAACGGATGTGTATATATGTTTACGTGTGTGTACGTACATATATTCTCTACTTCCTAGAAATGGAAATTGGTTCTCCTTCTGCCAAATAGCATATTGTCCTTGATTTCACTTAAAATTTATACGACTAGGCACTTAACTTAGTTTTCTATTTTGTATTAATGAACTTAGCCCTTAGGACCCTGACTTTAAAAGCGATAACTAGCCAAAAAGACTATACGTAAATAGCAAAATTACCAATTAGCCAATCATGGAGGGCCGAAATATCTGCCATGTCTTCTATTTTACTAAGTCGCAGGAACCGATGTATCGGCTGCCCAGGGTCCAAAGGGTTAGTACTAATAACAATGCTTGGTATGCTTTTTCAGTGCATCTTGTAGTTGCAGTAATTATAATTGTAATGCAGCTTGTAACTGCACACACACGCATGCCTACATGCACACATATAGACTCAAACATTTTGACGTATATAATAGATCTTTAATCGTGAATGAAATAAAAATTGCGAAAATAATATTTTTTTTAAATGGTGTAATTTAATAAAAATCATCGTCGAAATTATAAACTTTGATGAAAAGCAAAATTAAAAAAGGAAATTCCGTCTTAAGTTTAAACTATTGCCACAGCACAAGGTCTAGAATCTTAAGTAGTAGATGCAAAAAATGTTTGCCCTTTGTTTCTTTTCTGTTTAATATTTTATAGCTTTCGATCAAATTAAAGTTTTAGGGGCGAGTTGGGGAAAATAGTACTCCATTTATTTCTGTTCTTGGAGAAAAAGGATCTCATTCTCACAGAATCAACCATGGAAAAAGTTACTTTTTCAAAAAAAAAAGAAAAACGTTCTGAGCAAATCATTAGAATAAAGCACCGCAGGTTTTAAACCAACTTTTCTAATCAATGACACACACACACACACATACACACACACCAGTATATATATGATAACGTTTGGCAATCTGTATACAGGCTTCATTCGGCGTCTACGGCTCGTCAGTACAGCTACGCAAACAATAAGTATTCCCTAAGTCATGATCGAAATCGTACTGAATCGATGTCAGTCTGGGCTTCTTAGTTGACATGGTATCCTTGCCAGTTGGGTATATTCTAAATTTTACGCTTAATATTTTATATATTGCTTGATAGGGTTAATTTATTCTTTATCTAAATTGTTTTTTTAAGGCTCATGGAATAGCCAGATTTATAACGCAAAAAAAACAACATTATTTTAAATATATATGGTTGATTTTGCTTCATCATCAAGAATAAAATCTAAGAATATCTATGTAATGTAAATCAAAACAGAAAAAATCTGAGACAAATTAAGAATTCTTCAGACACTCGATTCAATTATGAGAAACTTTATCTTAAATTAAGAGTTACAAAAATATAACGAAAAACATTATTCCAACTAAAAAAGAATAAATTAAAAAACAAAAACACATTTTATTTCATAAAGGTAACTGTGTATAAAATCATTTATTCATAATGAGACCCAAATAAGAAATTATTTTTCATTAGGGAACTATTTTTATTTTTTCTGTGAATTAATTGCGCAATGCTTTATTTTTGAGTTTAAATAATACTTTGTATTGTAAAATCTATTTATCTATTTTATGTAGTACATTCTTTAGATGTGACCCCAGCTAAGGGATTGCGTACGGAGAGAAACGTTCGTCTAACGTGGAAGGCTTTCAAAAGTTTAACCAGCTGTACGTAAGGTAGATGTATTAATGGTGATATTTGACGAGGCTTCTTTCTTTCTGGGTGTCAAACCTTTGGATACAGTTCTCAGCCCCGTCTTAGAAATAGATGACGCTTACCATAGCTTCTGGTTCTTCTTTACTCTTTTTTCCGTTTAGGTTGAATAGGCTCCATTCAACTTCTGTGCGTCATCTGATTCTGGGAAGGCTGGTCTTTTGCTGAAAATTGAAATTGTCCATAAAGACACAGAAGTCGTTCTTAGTGATCACATGTTTATTTATTAAGACTGGTCTTCACTCAACTTCTAATCGCTACCCTCTGACACGAATTTCCTGACTTCAAATGCACCCCCTCATTCCTACTGCTTGACCATTTATATATCATGTGGTTCACGAAAACTGGCGAAAACAACAGAACTCTTAAGTGGCATGTAATCACTTTTAATCGATTTTTGAAGTGTACGAATATTTGTTTACCCCCAATGTATATCGGTTGAGCATAAAGTTTTGATATTTAGTTACTACATATTCATAGTCATTCATTTCTATTTTTTATATTTACATTTCTACTCTCTTTAATACGTGTCAGTTGACTTTAATGAAATTCATGACGTTGCCTATCCTTACATTTCTTGAAGCAAATCGGTAGTCTTCAAAAATGTTTTTCCCAATAGAATGGATATCTAGTACTGTAAGCATAAAGAGGTTTCAGTGAATTTAATAGAATATATTCATTAAATTAAAGATTTTTGAAAAATTCTATAAAACGAAAACTTCATTTCCCCAAGTGTAATATAGTTAAACCATTTTCAAAACGGATATTTTTTTGGTTTTATAATCATTAATGATGACTCATAGTAAAAGGCGTAATTTAACTTTTACGATTAAATTATCGCGTACTAAGGGTTTCTCAGGAGTAAAATAGCCATATGAGTTAATCAATACGCACTTAAAAAGAACATCGACGCTAATGGATACTTATTTATTATTGTATCATTAATATTTTTTCGGAATATTGTTTTCTGTCAATGACTCATAACATGATTGGTTAGATATGAGAATATTTCCTGGTATGAAATGACCTAAGGAAATTTGATGAAAGTAATGAAGTCCAATGTAAAACCTTAATTAATAAATAGTAATAAGCAAATAAAAAAGATATGCGTCAGAAAACCTTCGACAGGGTTTCGCAAATAGTTGTGACTATCTATTAATTTGTTTATTGATTTATAAACACAGCATGAGTAAGAATTAGCTTGAAGGGAAGCTGACTTGTTAGAAGATTAGAGAAAAGCATAGGAAAGGATGGTGGAATAATATCCACTTATGGATTGAGTTCGACCTTAGGACGCTTGAATATTACTGCAGACACATGTTGAATGAGCAATCGTAAAATCAGATAGTGTATCATATAATATGATCTCAGATACAAAATGCTATATGGGATTTATTGGATTCCATTTTGAAAGACTCTAATTTGTTTCCTGAAGTGGATAGAAACACCTTTTAATGTATATATATATCATAGATTTAATTCAGATTTATACTGAAGGATATTTAAAGTAACTTATATGCATATTTACTAATTTAAACATAACGAACACTAGATAAATTGTTAAGAACGTAAGAACTTTATGAATCGTATAAAATGTATAAATCATATTTTAGTGAATAAAAATATATTATCTAATCTATTATCTTTACATTACATTTATGAATATAGATATAAATATGTTTGTTTGTTACATTATATCGATCTTTTTAGTCCATTTAATACCAAGAACAATCATTTTTTGGGAAACGTCATATTTTGTTTACACATAGCTTTTTGATTATCACAATATGTTAAATTTAAACCATAGCTAAAGAGAACGTGGGGATTCATACCTTTCCAAGGGTATTAGTCCAAATATGAATTGGATTCGATCTAGCGTATTACGATTCCGAAGTCCAACTGCCTATCCACTGGCTTTAATCGACTTTCCCACGTAAATATGTAATAGTTAAACATGTTTTTATGCAACGATACTTGATTTATAAACAAATTATTTTAGTTTCAAAGAATGGATATAATTCGTTAATGGAAATAGTGTATTCATTACAACGCTCATATAAAATATATATCAACTTTCCCAATATAAAACAAAAATGAAAAGTAAAAATAATAATTACCTTTCCACAGTCAATTCAGAGTGATTAATATTATATAGCACGGCGAAACAGACTGAATTGCCTGATACATTTTTTGTCAATTCCTTGTTTACTTATTTGATATAAGTTTTTAAAAATTACAGCCATTTGGAGTTATAAGGTATAATTATCAATCAATTCATGATGTAATGATTTTTCACTATTTGGTTGTATTTTTTGTTTGGTTTTGGATTCAACAATCCACTATTGATAACACACTCCACATTTGAAAATCCGTCTCTTAGGTTATCATTTATTATTACTGTTAATAACCTCAATCAAAAGAAGTAAAAACAACAATTACTTCAAACATGTTTTGTATTTGTTATTAGATTTTTAAATTATTCAAACTGAGATTAGAAAATAATAAAAATAAAGGGAAACCAATATTGGCGAGATATTTATCTTTATCATAGTTCGTGTGCTTTTCAAAATCGAAAATTTCAATTTAAAATTGTTGTTTTCTACGTAAAAGCCTACAAGCTACCAACGGATAAAATCTGGAGACATCCATGTCACCAAATAATGATTTTATCTTTAAAGCGATATCGCATGTTTGCTTTAAATCGTTGTAGTTGAATGTCCAATCTTTTACCTGAAAGCAATTCTTGGAAGAGGCAAGTAAGGAGAGATTAAGAGGATGCATTCGATTGTGCATGTTTTTAGTCAAATAAAAATTGAAATACAGATTTTTCTATGATAATTTAAAAGACAGTTATTAAAATAACATTAACAAATGTTCACACTTAAAAACATTAAAAAAATCAAATTACTGACTTTCATTCTAATTTATATATATATTTAAAATCTTTCTAATTTAGTTGTTTATTTCCTGCAATTTAGATTATCTCCTATTTTCGAAAATATATAATAATAGGATCTCGAAATCTTTGAAAAAAAGCAGCCATGTATAAAGTATAAAGTGTAGTTAGAAGAATAAAAATACACGTTAAGTGAAATAAAATATTATTTCTCTGGAGGTAATCATTTATCTAACTATAGTTTATCCCCGTTTAAAATAAAGTGTTTTAAAAGTTATTTTATAAATGTTACCTTCAAACATTGCATTACTTCTTATATAAGTATTTTTTATAGATTATAAATATATTTTATAAATGTTACCTTTAAACATTGCATTACTTCTCATATGAAACATTTCAAACTAATCTTTATACAATGAATTATAAAACTATTTTAAATAATAGTTTTATTCAGTTATCAAAAATCTAGTTAATATGTCCGTGCTTTAAAAATTAGGAGCATAAAACAAATATGTTCACCATAAATGATCTAAAATTGTTGATATGCCGTAAAAAACAAACAAACCAAAGCGTAACACAATAAATATATATTTATAATTATGTATATGTGTATGTATGTGTCTATGTATGTGCATTTGTTTGTGTGTATGCGTTTACAAAAACACTTCAGCTTTAATTTATTTTTCGATTGTTTAAACTTCTTGTCAATTTTCATGATTCGATAACTGATAAAGATTTTTCCAAGTTTTTTCATTTTAATCTAAAGTACTTTCTAGTTAATCAGTTCTTGTTTTGGAAATAATTTTATCTTATTCAGCTTGTTATGAACTCCTTTAAAAGTAACTTATCCTAGTTTTCGTTTCTATGGCTGACGTATAGTAAACTGTTCAATTATTTATACTTATTTTTAACATCAGCTATATAAACTAACTACGTTGCAAAAATTTAAACGTCGAATTCCATTCTGACAGGATAATGATGTCGATAAAAATTCAATGAAATAGAATAAATAAATTTTACATCTAACACTGAATATGACAATCAAATTTCCTTTTACAAAATTTCAAATTTCCTTTCAGAAAACGGTAGTCTATACTTATTTTAATATATTCATTATTCTATTTACTTTTTTGTTTGCTTTTGTAAAATTATATATTTTTTAAATTCATTGGTAACAAAAACTGGGCCACTTCAGATCTAAAAAGAGTCAAAACAACGAAATAAAAATAAATGATTGAATCTATAAACGCTGTAAGAATACTATCGAAATCATACTTCAATAAAAAGCAAGAATAACAAGAAAAGCTCAAGTAAAACTAATTTAATAAACAAGACTTGTTTATAATGAAATTTAAAAAGCAAAGTTTACATAGTAGTTAAAATATAAATTTGCAAAATAGAAAATTTAAAAAAAATAAAAAATTAAGTAACAAGAAAAAAATTGAAAAAGATAGAATTACGATTGTAAAAAAAGATGATAAATGGAGATCCGGTTTGTAGACACTAGACTGAAAGTTATAAAATAAAACTTGAAGAAAGCGGAAATTTGAATAAGATTTTAGAAATTGACTTCTTTTTTGATGAAACATGGAGAAGGTGAGTATATTAGCGGAAAGAAATGTGAATAAAATTGCTGGACAAAATGAGTTGGTTTAATTATGAAACAAAAATACTGGCTATATTGAGTTAAATATAAGGTTGAAGAGAAGAAAATGAGGTAAAGATAAGATTAAAAATGATAGAAACACAAATGTTAAAAGTTAGGGTAAAACCAATTGATATTGATGCATTAAGATCAATCCTTAAAACATTAGGACATTAACTACAGGAAATTGGTATTAAAGGAAAGTAGGTGTCTTACAGCTATTAGCACTGATGGGAACAGATTAGATACTTTAAAAACGCACCATGCTACTATATCTAAAACAATGGTGATTAATCAGATTGGAAATTGGAAAGAGAATATAAGCAAATTATAAATATATCATATAAAATTTTAAGATTTGAATATTTCAAAGAAGTATCATTCACTCCATCAAGTATGAAAATTATTAAACAGTTAAGTAGTACAAATACAGACGAGCACATCCTTTCACGCAAAAAGATATGACCTAATGAATATAAATTCGCTGTACCTATTGACCACAGAATGAAAGTGAAGGAAAACGAAAATATCAGGAAATATTTATATGGAGCCGGAAAGACATAAATAATAATAATAATTAATGAGAACCAATGTTATTAAATTTTGTTTAAAGTGTGTGAAACATCCCAACAGAATTAGAAAAGATACTATAGGATACCGGCATTAAAGGAAATATGGACACGTTAAGGACAGCTCAAGTTCTTAAAAAATCACTGAAATATAAAAATGAAACCGATGAAAAGTAGTAAAAATAAGGAAACCTAACGAATACATATATTATATAAATATGTACATTATATAAACACAAAATAAGTGCAAGGACACTCGAGGGTAGAGAACGCCATACAGTCATGAAATAAAATGAATACGAAGATATTGGAGTGCTGGAGGGGACTTATGGATGTTGGAGCTTCAAGATGTTCTACCCGAGTCTGATGGTGACTGTGATGTTGAATCAATATTCTGGAGTTGGAATCTAAGAAGTGTTAATGCCATACAACGTATGACTAGAATGGGGCGATACACACACACGCACACACACACATATATATATATATATAGCCCCATCTAGTCATATATATATATATATATATATATATACATATAGC
>JAYKTE010135509.1:0-13230 GCA_036873565.1 Xipholeptos notoides | reverse complement strand
GTCTGTCTTTACAGTCTCTACCAAACTGATTTGTCAATTTTTGGTCTAGAAACTTTAAATTTCTTAAATCGAGTACTTGGACCTGTAGAAAAATTTGGTTTTATTTTTAGCCAGAAAAACAAATGCTAAGGGATCAAACTTGAAAATTGGACCACTGTAGGCCCATAGTTGTGTGGGAACTATGCTGGTCATTGACATGTCTATATAATTGAAACTAACTAAAATAATATATAAATGTAACAAAGTGCTCAACTGATTCCTGGTAAAGGGAAGAAGGAGCTATGTTTGAAGACAGCAGACGTATAATAATAAATTTAAGAATACTTAATTAAATTAGTTTTTTGTTGAAAATGAAGTAGGAGTAATGGCAAAATGGAATCAGATTTTACAAGTTCAAATCCATGTCAAAACCATCCCATTCACTTTTAGCTGCCTAGGAAAGATGAGGCTCATTAACTCAGAGGAGTAACTCATCTAGGTCTAAGGGCAGGGTAGATGAGGCTTGTCAACTCAATGAAAGTAACTTATTTAGGTGAAGGACAAGACTGATTCAAAAAAGTCTGGCAATGTAATGAGCATATAAAACCAGCCTTGTTCCTAACTTGGTTTGGTACTTAGCCAAGTATGAGGTATGTTCAATAAGTAATGAGAAAATATCTGGAGAGATAATATGTATTTTCATAAGCTTACAAAACTTTGTAACCTTCAAAATAATGGCCTCCCGCTTCTACACACTTCTTCATGCATCTCTTCCAATCCTGGAAGACCTCCTCAAAGTCCTTCTTTGGTAGTCCCTTCAGGTAATTTTCCAATGCCTCTTTCAGCTCCTCTCAGGCTGTATTTCATGCGTGAAAACAGGAAGAAGTGACATGGGGCTAGGTCAAGGCTGTAGGATGGGTGCTGGACCACTTTCATTCCTCTATCGGCTATCCAGGTGGTCAACAGCATAAGTTCAATAAGTAATGACTTTGTGGAGATTCAGGTCTTTGGTCAGAACTGTGCCACCACTAATACCTACAGCTTCAGATATCATCCTCACAGTTATCCGATATTGTTGCATTACTAATCACATCCTTGCATGAACTGTTTGGTGCTCCAGATCTGAGTTCATCTTGAACCTGTTCATTTCCTTCACAAAATCTGTTAAACCACTGATAGAAACTTGGTTGACTTATCTGTTCATCCCCACTGGCCTCCTTTAACATTCCATAAGCTTTTTGTTTTGTTTTATTAAGTTTAACCCAAAATTTGATGTCATAACATTGTTCCTTGTGTCCCTGCATCTTGTCACAGATCAGCAAACCTGATCAGACTGGTTCCAAAACTTAGAATGAGAAAAAGTTGTCAGTAAATCATGTTATAGTACATATGTATATATACCTCATCATAAAGTAGCAGTTTGATCAATTAATACTTAATGTCTCTCCTGGCATTTTCTCATTACTTATTAAATAAATTATGTTTATATCAAAGAGATAAAAATTCTAATCTGTATACAAGTTTATTTCTCGAAAATTTTCAGATATATTAATAAATGATTGGTACATAATAATAAAGCTAAAAATAAAAATCCAATTAGTCTCAATAATAATGATTAATAAGCCCTATCTAAAAATTCTAACAAATATAGAAATGGTGTTCACATATTAAAGATGAAAATGAATATACAAATAATCCCAATAACAATAATTAACAAGCCTTATCTAAAAAAAATCCAGGCAAAAGAAACAATGATATGCATATGATAATAAAGATGAGAATGAAAGTCACAAGAACAAACTAAATAATACTGATCAAATAAAAGTTTTGTTATTGCAATGTCAGGTAGACAATGTGAGCCGATAGCAATCAAATCAAAACACTTCATTGGAATAATCAATGGTATCTATATAAAGGGAAAGATGCCTGACATACTTAAAATGTTGTAATCAAGCATTAAAAACATTCTGGCCGGCCCAATACATTGATTCTTTTTGTCCACTCTATTCATCCATACTTCTGTTATCATAACATTTTGGTTTACTGTGTTTAATATACTCAGATTTGTATTGAATAAGAAATTGGCAGCAGAGTAGAATTTCCTGTGTTTTTCTTTTCTGTTGTATTTGTTCAACAAATATAGTAGAAAAATCTTTTGTCTTTATTATTACTTGCTAAACAAATTGCCAACACAGATATAGATAATGTCACATGGCTCAATCTACTTCTGCTTAACTCACTCCACATGAAGTAAGTAATAGATTAGATCTCCTATCAAAAGAAAATTGGGCAAGGAATAAAAAGAAAGGGAAATTGCATCAGCCAGGCACTCGAAAATCGACGGACCCATAACCTCGTGCAGACATATAATAAGCAGTCACATGTTTGTATTTTCACAATTTCATCAATTGGCAGGCAACACTTTCAACACCCATTCCAAAAATATATTTTCTAACCAATCAGCAAACGAGTTTTCTTCGAAACCGTTCCAACAGAATTGTATTTAATTTCTGAGTCACCTGCTTATAAAAGACAACATTTTTTCGACCTAATCAGTAGAACTTCAGGCGTTCGTACGATCCACGCCACTTAACATGGTGGCCTTTCGGTTAACTCCACTTGGCATTCTTCATCATCAGACTAAATCACCACCGCCATAATCAACAACAACCATAACAGCGTAACAGCGTAAACAGCGACCGAAACGATAATTTCGATACGACTCCTATTCTCATTAATCACTTTTACTCGTGTGATCAACTGCCCTTCTCAGGGCAAACCCTTATTTTAACCAATTTCTTATATTGATAACTATCCTTTTAAGGATAAACCCGATCCAGTTTCCGACGGACTCCCTTCAAATTCCTCAGTCCCCTTTCAGATGTAGCATACATGTAGCATACTTGCTGATCCCGAGCCTTCGAAGATTTCCACCACATGCCCATTTGAAGAAACCAGATTTGACAAAAAACACTTTTCTCTGTACCTATCACCCTTTTTATTTATTTCTATCCACGAAATAAATCTTGTTTAAACATTATATGCACCTTGGTCGTCTTTATTTTTAGTTGTATTTAACTCAATTTTTTATTTACTTCAGTTTTGCGGGGTGAACGTGCTTATTAGCTCCGCAACAAACACCAGTGCTCGCTTTCTGGCTAATACCTTTGGGAAACATAAAAATGTTCTTGTTCCTTTAAATTAAAATTCAATTTTTTAACTACCTTTCCACTAACAACCTGTTTACGAATAAAAGGATTACCCAGCATTGAATGAGCAACCATGCAATAAACTAATGAACTTAAAAGCAAACCGGCTAATCAATCAACGAAGCAAAATACGAACGAACTATTTCGCCAACAAAGTACAAACGGGCGAACCAACAACAAACCAAGTAACCAACCAAATAAAGTACGAACGAAGAAATTAACGAATAACCTACCAATCAGCCGACCAAATTACGATCGAATGAACGAATGAATGAACCAACCATTTCGACCAATCAAGGAAATTACGAACTCACAAATAAAATAAAAAAATAAATGAATGAACCAACTAACCAGTCCACCGAACAAGCAAATTACGAACTTATGAATGAACGAATGAACCAACCGACAAGTCAACCAACCAAGCAAATTATGAACGAAAAAATGAACCATCCAACTTGCCAACCAACCAAGCAAAGTATGAATGAACAAGCCAACCAACCAGCTAACAAAACAAACAATTTACGAAAAAATAAATGGGCAAACAAACAAGTGAACGAACAAATAAACCAACCAACCAACCAACCAACCAACCAACCAGTCAACTAACCAAGCAAATTACAAACGAACAGATGAACGAAAAAACGAATAAAGCAATCAACTAGCCACCCAAGCAAGCAACTTACGAACCAACAAATAAACGAACAAACAGATGAGTGTGTTAGAATTCCCTATTATAGCAAAGGCCTCTATGAGAGGGCTGTATTCCTGATGGCTAAAGAAGGGTTTAAAGAGTAAAGAGATAAACAAAAATTACAGTACAAAAGGGTAATAATGTAGTCTTTAGAAATATTTTGTCTGTGTGTGAAGAAAATACTTTCCAGATAAATTTTATATTTCTTGAACCCGAGCGAAGAGTAAAGTTGTTGTTCTTTGTCAATTACTTGATCAAAAACAGTTGCTCACACAGGATTTGGATTAATTCTGTCAGTTAGACATTTACAAAGTTCATCCAGTCAATGTGGCTGGAAGTAAAAGATTTATCAGATATGTATAGGTCGGTTGGAATGTTCCATCAAATTCGACACTTAAGTCTGCCGGTATTTTTGAGAATAGACTTCATAATTTACACTATGTATAGGTATTATTGGACTGCAATTGCCATACTAACTAATAATCAGTGTGTATCTATACAGAGCCAACATTTATACGAGGGTTAGGGTTAAATAAAAATCAAAGTTTCGTAGTTACAGAGGCCCTAAATGACGCATCCTGACATTCATCCTGTTCGCCTGCTCCTACACTTATTACCATTAATGCAATCTAATAAAACCAAAACTCTAACAATGAATTAACTATATTGCAATATGTTTGGGTATGAATTGAAACCGCTATCTTCTGCTAATGTTCACCTGGAATCGTCTAGACGTCACCACTTCTATCCGTTAACCCACGGGCCCCGAAGGGCGATGATGGTTTGATTTTTTAGCAGTGAGTGTTGAGGAGGCGGTTTCAAGACTCATAATTCCTATCTGAGGTCGCGGTTAACCACCAGACGAAGGCCAGAGGTATAGTTGGCCGAAATGTAGTGTGATAACACCTAATCCAAGATGAGGACAAAAGTCCGCTAATAAAAGATTCCTGAATTATAAAATGCCTCATCTCAATAAAACTCCTAAAAAATATATATATAATATTAATCCAGTTTCTTGGGATTATTTTCTTATCTGTTTTTAAGGATTTTTATCTTGTTTTGTTTTGTTTTGTTTTCTAACCCTAATCCTAACCTAAATCAACTAAGTATGAAAGTAAAAGAAATTCAATATCATACATAAAAGGCAAAATTTTTTGTTCATAAATTGCTTTTGGGGTACTATTTAAAAAGTGCGCTAAGTGTTGTAGTGACAGTAAACATTGGTATTATTGCCACCACTGTTTGTCTGTAATTACTGCTGTGCTGTTGCTGAAACAAACTTTGTTGGACTATTACCACCTCATATTCCCAGCTGGACAATTTTTTAAAATACTTTTTTATTATAAAAGTTTTTTACTTTTTATACTCCAAATTAAGATCACTTTTTGTCTAAATCAAAAAATGGTCATACATTCCACAAATTAGATTGTATATTTCACGCATTTAGATATCTTATTTGTTATCACTGAAATTTCTCACTCCATATAAGTTGGTTTTAAATAATTTTTACAAACAAAATATCTCTGCCATTAAATATCCTATGAAGACTGGTTTTATATCGATAAACAAAGAAATCTATTTATTCTTTCTTCCATTGTTGAAAATATTCATCTAAAAGTGACAGTTACGCTCTTTTCCAGAAGCAAGACAGAAGTTACCCACCTCATCTCTATAAAGACACAGGGGTGGCCATATTGATTAGTCTGCAAACTTACCCTGTGCACAGTAACACTTGCTGCTGTGTTCTCCACCAACTCTGTACAGTGTAAACTTACCCAGTGTTAAAGACGCATGTGGCTGGATTATCCTCTTACAAATCTATATAGTGTTATCAGACTTACCTAGTGTTTAGGAAAGTTGGCCATTTGCATGATATTGTATGATAAACAAATGTTTAAATAATTAAATAAATAGATTCCTCTGTTCTTAATAATTTAATGTTTGAGAATAAATGCTTATAAGCTTTTGATTTTTGTTTTGCTGAGCAAGCTATATTCTCTTAAGCTTTTTTATCTGAAATCAGATCTCAGAAAATTCTAAAACGCCCAGTCCTCACCTAAGGAGGTAACCCTATTTTGAGGACGTTTACCAGCTAACCTGTGCAGCTTGCCTGGTCGAATAAAAGAGGTTAAAGAGATAGCATAGGAAACTCTGATTATAAAAGCCCAGGGATACAATGAGCACATAAAAATGGCCTTCTGCCTAACTTGGGTTCGTGCTCGACTAAGTATATATCATCTACTGATCTTTGGGTGTTTTTTTATTATTTCCTTGGATATCAATTCACCCTGCATTAAATTTTTGTTGCTTGCTAAAGGTATTTTTCGTGGGGTTGCACACCATTTTCCTCTTCTGGGTGTCAATGTGAGAATGGCTCATTTTGATTTACCATTTTCCTTATTCTTGTCCAAGTTTATTCCTTTAAATTTTTAGATTTTTTTTTTTTTTTTGGTAGGTAGATTATTTTTACTTTTGTTTTCATCGTTATTCTGATATATATAGAACATTTTCATATTATATCATGATCCATATTCTTTATGCATTTATTCTCATCTTTATTGTCATATTCAGTATGTTTTACAGATAGGTGTTTCAACCTTTAAAAAAATCAAATTATTTCAAAAAATATAATAATCATTTGTTTATTTAATTATTCATTTATTAAACAATATTTACTTATTAAACATTTATAATATTTAACACATGCATATAAATAATAATAATGTATATATAATATATAGTAATATAATGTAATATTAAACATTTATAATATTAAACATATTTATTCATTAACATTTATTTTTAAGCATCATTTGAACCATGGTATTATACTTATTTACTTAATATTATATTGTTTTATTTCAATTAAAGTTTTCCATGAAAGGACATCTATAAAACAGGACATAAAATCAACTCTAGGAGACTACTCTCTTTATTTTTTGTGAAAGTGAAAGTGAAAGAATGGCATGAAATGCCTGTCGATTCAGTATTGAATGATTAAGATGATTGTATTTTTTGGTTGGATTAGCATTCCTCTGTTTCATGGCATATCAATATTTAAGGGTCATACAAGGAAAAAAAAAAAGAAATGTTTATATTCTTTGGAAAAAACAGTAATGGAGAAAGATGTTTATAAATTGAATTTTATCACTTATGAAATTAGTTATTGAAGGCTTTATGACTTGATGAAATAAATATGTTCATTCTCTCAATGAAATACAAAAAAGATCTGTAGTAAAACTAATTTAAAAACAGACCACCTAAAATTGGCCATTATTTTCCAAATAACCTAACATTATAATATTTGTTCTCTATGTGAAATAGACAAAAAATCATTCGTAAAACCAACTTGAAAACAGATCACCTTGAATTGACCATTATTTTCCAAACAACCTACTATCAGAATATTTATTCTCAATCTGAAATAGAAAAAAAATCATTAGTAAAAGCAACTTAAAAACAGACCACCTAAAATTGGCTATTATTTTCCAAACAACCTAATCCTTTTTTTATTTGTTTACATTTCTTAAATGAAGCTTGATTATTATTCAGATTATTTAGCCTTTTGTTCTTATCTTTATATTTATCTACATAACATATTTTTATTTGTTTTTCTGAATTCTTGTGATCAGGCTTAACATTTTTGTACCAAATTTTTAGATCATTGTCCCCATCTTTTATCATTATTATCTAGGTGATCATTATAAGGGTTTAAATCTCATCCAACATTTCATAATTTCTAAGATAGCATTTCAAGGACTTGACACTACTATTCATGCTTACTAAAATGAAGATAGTCTACCCCTCATAGATTGAATAAAGGGATAGGTTCTAAGTTCTGTGGAAGCTATTGGTTATGACATTAAAGTTTTACAAGTTTAGTCATCTGAAGAAGGCTGAACAGTTTATCAGCCAACAATGATGAAGATGAAGAAATTGTCTGAAAATTATATACTCATTAATTATGTATTTAAATTTCTAAAATAGGGCTTGATAATTAGTATTTTGATAGATTATTTGGATAATATTATTTCTTTTTACCTTTGATATTTATTTTTCTGAATTTGAATGCTGGCGGTAGTTAATTGGTATTATTCAAATTATTCAAGGGTAGATAATTGGTATTATTCAAATTACTCAAGAGTACATAATTGGTATCATTGAAATTATTCAGAATTCTATTCCCTTTACCCATCTACATGGGTTTTGGAATCAGTGTTGTCCTTCACTTAGACAAGTTACTCTCCATGAGTTGACAGGTCTCATTTACTCGGGTTTTTGAAATCAGTGTTATCCTTATATCTAGATGAATTAGGCTCCCAAGTTAACAAGCCCCATACTTCTACTACTCCTCCAGCTTCACTGCTCACTAACTGGGCTTACAGTCTAGAGGTAGAGTAAAAAATTGTTTTTAGGATGTCTAAATCAATATATATCAAGGTACCTCACATGTGGGCAAAGCTGGAACATTCTACAAGTTAATTTTTAATGTTTTAGAAGACACCAGTAATCAGTGGTTTAGCTAGTGTAAATGTCGCCCAGGCTGCCTGATCAAATGTCACTCCACTGACTCCCAGAATACCTTACGCTGAATGCCATACTTCTGATATAGACTGGAAAATCATATAAAACCCTATTGATAAATTAGTGGGGCAACACCCTCTATCATATGCTTGATGGGCTTTCATTATTGGAGGTGAAGGTAACTCAGGAGAGCTATAGGTTACTACATGTCAAATTGATAAAAACCTAGACAAAACCTTACAAAACTAGATTTTCGCTATATATGAAAAAATATGATAAATAAATCCTATTTTTAGACCATCTTTGCACCTAACCTGGCTGAAAAAACTTTTTGAGAGTGACATTGTATCACCTTTCTTTTGCTGTCTCATGGAGAGGACCCCTTCCTTTGCCCTCTTTAGCTCAGCTACTGCCAGTAACTGATGGTCAAATGAAAACTAGTAATGGCATTGTTTGAATTTTAATCAATTATGTAATTAATGAACTTTAAAACATCACACTTGACACTAATCCACATATTAATAAGTTTACTTGATGTATATAAGAATAGAGGTGTGAACAAAAGTCTTGATAGTCTAAATCAGTGGTTCTCAACTCTTTTTTAATCATGGACCCTCTATTTTTGCTGGGCCCTTTATAGCTATTGGACATAAGAACAACTTTTTCTTTTTCATGAAGATAAATTCTAATTTCAAGATTTTAATTATCAAAGAATTGATATATAAATAAGCTTTGTTTTTAAATGAAAACTAATTTAATACAAATAAATTATTCTATAATAATCATAATCATAATTACAATATTACAATGTTTCCTCCATTTTCAAGCAACTCAAGCTCATCGAGAGCAGAGTTCCTCAAGCAGTTGAATTCACTGCATCATTATTTATGTAAACTGGTTAAAAAATATTGTGGGCTCCCCAATTTGTTGTGTTATGCCTGTGGACCCCTAAAAATATTACATGAACCCCTAGAGTCCATGTGGACCTATGTTGAGAACTACTGGTCTAAATAATACAAATTATTTTGCCTCATCTAAAGATTTTAACATTTCAAAAAATATTATGCATATTAGAATAAAGATAAGAACAGGTCTGAATAACCTAATTCCAGCATACCCTCACTTATTTCCAGTTCCCCATTTGCAACCTCACATATTCTCAGGTTAGGCTTTTAACCTTATCATATGCTGGTGTACTTGACTATCATTATAATGTCATGAAAATGAATCTATCTATCCATCTTTATACATATCAGCTTATCTATCTATCTATCTATCTATCTATCTTTCTGTTTATCAATCTGTTTAATTATCCTTGTATAGATAGATGGATTTATATATTTTTCTGTATATATATATCTAATTATCTATTTATCATTCTGTCTGACTTTTTAATTATCCTTGTATTGATGGGTGGATGAATACGTATTTATATGTATTATTTTCTATCTATCTATCTGTCTGTCAGTAAATCTATGTGTCTAACATTCTGTCTGTTATTCTGTCTGTTTTTCTATTTCATTCTGTATCCACCTTGGTAGCTAGTAATCTAGCAGTATCTATCTATCAATCTATCTATCTATCTGCCTGTCCCTGTCTGTGTGTGTGTATGTGTGCATATATGTGCATGTGTGTGTGGGTTTGTATAAAGAGATAATGAAATTTAGAGAGAAGATGAGGGAAGGAGAAAGAGAATTTTGGTAAAGAAAAGTTCTTCAAGCATTTCCAAAGTGCCACACAAGACTTGATGAATTGAAAAATAGGAAGCAGTCTCACTATTCCCAATGGCTGTACATTGGGGCAAGTTTCTTTTGATCAAAGATTTCTATATTAAATAAAGTTAATTCTAACATGCCTGTATAACTATTTTTTATTCAAAATGTAACTAACTCATTCACTGTTCTCAATTAAAAAATGTTAACCATCCTACAAATTCCAAAAGCTTCAAAAACACTAGCCAAAAGGCACTGATTTAAATTGTATGAAGAGTTTGTTTATAGGTTCTAAGTGATGAATTATCTGAGCAATACAGGTTCAATCCTGATTACATACTTTACATAGTTTAAAACTAACATAACTACAAATTGGCTACTTTATCCTTCTAACTTCTTCAGGTTTTCTATTTACAGGGTTTTGGAATCAGTGTTATTCTTAGACCTAGATGAGTTACTTTCGTGAGATAGCAAGCCTCATTTGCCTGAGACAGCTGAAAAGGAATTCAATCGTTTTGACTGGGATTTGAACTTGCATAATACGATTTCAGAGTCCAGGCATTTATCACTCTTCTACCTTTGCTGGATAAATAAGTATATGTGTGTATATATGTGTGTGTGTGTACATGTGTGGTTAAGTAGTAAAAAAAAGAATTGACAATATGGATGCGTGTGTGTTTGTACGACTGAATTATTACAAAATCAAATGAGCACATCCAAGCAATTTCAAAGGAACAAGTCAGTCTGTCTTGAGATTTTAAAAGAAGCACAAGATTCAGGATCTGTTTGTTTGTTTGTTTGTTTAGTTTTATGGCATATCAACTTTTTAGGTCATTTAATGCAGACAACATAATGTAATTAAAAATACAATATGCACTATTTAACCCATAGCTGGACGGAATGTGGAGATTCATACCTTTCCCAAGGATATTAGTCCAAATATGAATGCAAACAGAATGACTAGGATTCAAACTTGTGCATCATAATTCGAAAGTCCTACTGCCTATCCACTGCTCCAAGTAGATTTCCCCAAATATACCGTGAGGTGAAGTTTGAACTCTGGAACCATATTACATGAGTTCTAATCCCAGTCAAAATCATTACATTCCCTTTCATTTGTCTAGGGCATATAAAACTCTTAAACTTGGGAAAGTAATTTCTCTAGGATAAGGACACTCTAATATAAAACCTGCACTCCATTTGACCAATCAATCATCTTGCTTTGCTTGTCACTGTACGTGTCATACAAGCGTACAACACATTAATTATCTGTACAGTGAACCATTATATTTTAGAAATCAGGGTTGGCTTTCTTCTATTGAGAAGTGGCAGTTACCATATACATGTAATAAATGTATAAATGAAAATTCATGATTGATTTGTAATCAATCTGTCTACAAAAAAAAATTTCAAACAAGACTACCTGATGAGGCACATTGGTGTGCCAAAACCCAGAGGGCTGTAGTCCAAAATTAAATTTACTACCCTGGCTTTCTACACACTGGTGCAGAAACCCAGGGTAGTAGTCAAAAATATACATATATACATCTATATAACTGCTCTATCTATATATTGAGCACTCTACTTTGCAATACAGGAAACACATTTGGACTTCTGCCCACTATGTAAATTTGGACAGTGCCAAAATACATACACATACACACACATGCACATACACACACACACACATATATATATATATGTATTTAAATATATTTATCTGTAGAGAAAATTTTGCCTATATTTATAATCAAAGTTCTCAATATGTACGATAGAGAGTGAGTAGTTAACAACTATATATTTATATATAAAAGAATTAATATTTAATGACAATATAAAATAAGAATTATAAGTACTTCTCCTTTCCTTTTAATTGTTAGATATTTTGATTTTCGTGATTGTTATTTAATAATGGTTGTTTAAATCAGGATTTACTGCCTAAATATATACACACACAATTAAACACACACATACACAATTATACATACACACACCTACGGTGACACACACACACACACACATGAATCAAAACACAGATTTAACTACTCACACAAACATACATGTAAAAAATATCTAACTGTCTGATTTACAAGTCAAAATGATTTACAAGTCAAAATACAACCACAACTTGACTGATAGGCCAGTGGTTAGAACCTCAGTATCATATTAATTCGCGTTCGATCCTGACTAGAGGAAAACTTGTTGTTTGTGTTACTGTCCCGACGAGATGTAATTGGTGAAACAGGCATGTAGACAGACAGCAAAAATGTTTTATTTATATATATATATATATATATATATATATATATATATTTACAAGTCAAAAATATATCCACCATTATTTCTATAATGTATTTGTTGAGTCTATATATATATATGTATGTATGTGTGTATGTATGTATGTATGTATGTATATATGTTTGTATGTGTGTAATGTGCTGAGAGGTGGTTTTCATTGACGATCAGCCTCAAACTATCATTAGAGTAGTTTCTCCTTGAAAAAGGAACATTATTATCATTGAACCAATAAATAAATTTTCTGTATGTGTATATGTATTCATGTAAGAGTTTTGTGTTTGGGAATGGAGGGTGATAGAGAAGTATAGAGAAATGATCTGGTCTAAAATGTAAAAAAGAAAAAGGTTGGGTCTTGGTTGCTTATATCCATTCCAAGTGATGCACATCAACCAATCAGTGGCTAGAGCAGCCATTATACACACAGCACACTTGCTAGGACTGCAGGCAGTTTTGCTTCCCTTCATTTGCTTCCTTGCTTGCTCACTGCACCCTCCACGTCCGATTCTCACTTTACTGCTTTAATCTTTTCTCCCTTTTTCTTTCTTTTCCTCTTCCTTTCTCTCTCTCTCTCTCTCTCTCTCTCTCTCTCTCTCTCTCTCTCTCTCATTCATTTTGTTCTTTCTTTTTTATTTGTTCTTTTATTCTTTCTGATACACACTCTGTTTCTGTCTCTCTCTCCTTCACTCTTCCTCTCTCTTTCTTTTGTGCCCTTTTTGTACTATTTTTACAATAACTACACAACCCTCTTTCCGCTTACCATCTTCTCTAGATTCTGAGATTTTCCCTTTATCCCCCCTCTCTCTCTCTTTTTCTCTCT
>JAYKTE010135398.1:0-13231 GCA_036873565.1 Xipholeptos notoides | reverse complement strand
AACCTGCAATAGAATACATAAATGACTTTGTGCCAAATTATTCTTGGGAAGTTCCCTTGGGACAGTGGATAGGCAGTCGGACTTCAGAATTATAATCCTAGAGTTTGAATCCAAATCATTCTGTTTATGTTCATATTTGGACTAGTACCCTTGGGAAAAACATGAATCCTAACATTCCCTCCAGCTATGGATTAAATAGAGCATCTGGTGTTATTCAAATAACTATGTGTGAGCAAAAAGAACGTTTATCAAAAATGATAGTTCTCGGTATTAAATGGCCTAAAAAGGTTGATATGCCATAAAGCAAAGCAAAACAAACAAACAAAACAAATCCTACTTCTATGCTCAACTGAGTAATAAGTTAGATAGAAAGTTTAAAAAAAAATGATTGCTTGGCTAATTAATGATCAGATTTCAAGGAACTATTTTTTACCAGAGATTTATTTTGACTTCAAAAGTTCATCCGTTACCATTTATTAACCTAAAGTAATACCTGGGAAGTCTACTTGGGCCGGCAGATAGGCAGTCAGACTTTGAAATCATACTATGTAAGTTTAAATTTCAGTCATTCCGTTCATGTTATGGTTTTAATTGGGATTTGAACTCGTATAACTCAGTTCCAGAGTCTACTTTAACATAGGATAAACTAATAATACATCTTTAAATGAATTACTAATAATCTGACATTTCTTAATCAATATGTATCAAATTTCTTACTTAAAAATGCAGGTATCAAATTTTAAATTATGTTCAAATTTCACCCAGATTATGAAGTAGCACAAACTCTGGCAAAGATTTGTGTTCTCCAAGCACTTGTATTGTTCTTAAAATAACATTTCTGGTATGTCTCTGTGGCAAATTAAGTAGAGTACACACAACTTCGGCATTTTTCTAAGTTTTTTTTTTTTGTTAAAAAAAGGAAAAAAAAGAATTAGCTTGTAGCATCTTCCTCTTCAATTTCAACTTTATTTACCAACACAAAATTGATGCAGGCGATAAGATTTGCGGGGGTTGTGTAATATCCACTATCACTTGAAAGCCATGTAATTTACTGAATAATTTGGCCAGTTCATAAACAATATTGTTATCACTTTTGATATCCTGAATATACTATTTGTTGGATTTGGAACCATTATCGTAGGGTGACAAAGAGATAAAGTGTAAATCTTTGTTGTTTTTTCTTTATTTAGAAATACATTTTGATTTTTGTAAATCAAGAAATCAAGAAAGTCATACTATCTATATCTATATATATTGTGGGTATGTACATACATGCGATCACTGTCTTCTAAACTCAGCCAATTTTTGGTCTACAGTTTTTGAATTCAACATAATTGGTATTCAGACCTGGAGCAAACTTTTTAATAGGTTTTTAGCCGGAAAACTATTGGTTAAGAGATTTTTTTTTTTAAATAATTTTCGTCACAGGAAGCTGATGACCACTTTGATGCAAAAGTGTTTGGCAGAATAACAGTTTAAATTTTTCTATCAAATAAAAATAAATTTAATATTATAAATTATGGTTAAAAAAATATTTCCACTATATTCTTTTAAATGTCACAACTTTTTTATAATTTATGTTTAATTTTTTAAAGTTTATTTACATTTTTTTTCATCGTTTTGAAAGTGAAACTAATTTAACTTTAAAAGAAAATGAGTCCAAAAAACAAAAAGAGTGCACCAAGGAATGAGATGACCATATCATTTGATCAGTACAATTTTACAATAAAATAGAACTGATGACTACTTATCAAATGATTTTTGATAGGCTAAAGAGACAGAGAAAACAACTTATGTTTTTCCAGCCAAGCAAGAAAGAAAGGTTACTGGTGGCAAGTACTGTTCCTGAAGTTGTAATGACCAACAAAGGGTTTTTAAAGTTTAATGCACATAAATATGTACATAAAAATTGGTGATCCCACTTTGCGGAAAATCTCCTTTTTAGAAGGAATCCACCTTGATACACGAGGGAACATTGTATTTCACCCCCTCCTCCCACACCGGTTCTTAATATTTATTTTTTATTCTTATTTTTTTGTTTTGTTTTTCTCATCAAAATTTTTTTAGAGACCTTTTGATTGTATACTTCCTCTACCCTACCAACCCAATAGAAAGAATACTTTCACCTCTTCTACCTAACTCTAGTATATCCCCATTACCAACAAACTAAAAAGAGGGTGTTCACAGATAGGAGGAAGAGGAAAGAAAGGTTATTATTGCACCTTTCTTGAATGCATCTTTTTTTTTTTTTAATCTTTTTTAAAAAATTTTTTTTCCTTACTCCAGCAAGCAATTTGTTTATCAGCCTGTTCTTGTCTTCCCCTACACCAACAACTGAGAAATGATATTTCCACCCTCTTCCTACACACATCTCTCTCCCACTTCACCCAAAATCATTTGCTGTCAATTGCTCTCCTTTTCTATCATTTCATCATCCCCACCCCAAGCCAAGCCAAACACCTCTTCTTCATAAGTCTTCCTTCACCTTAGATTCTCTTCTCATGACTAACAACAAATTGTTCTACTCAATTGGGTTCAATAGTTCAATCTCTGATTTTTCTTTTGCAAGCATGCCCATGCTGTCAAAAATGACAATATAACAGTAATGAAAGACATAAAGCCAATTTATTTTCACAGTATGGCTTTAAAGAACTCATTAAGACATAAAGAAAATATAACTCCCTATGGACAAATAAGTGCACATAATCACTTGTTTATATTTTCGTCATCTTGCACCTTGTAATTTGATTAATATTGCACTTAATTTAATCAATATTACAATTTTAATTAATTCCTACTATTTCTGTTTGTGTGTTATGGCATGTTAACCTTTTTAGGTCATTTAATGCCAAGAACAATCATGTTTTGATAAATGTTCTTTTGTCCGCACATAGTTTTCTGAATAGCACAATGTGCACTAATCAACCCATAGCTGGAGAGAAAGTGGGGATTCATACGTTTCCCAAGGGTACTAGTCCAAATGTGCTACTATTTTTAATATTGCATTCTTTTTCTTTGAACATAGAATTAATTTCCAACTAAATATTATATATTAATTAACATAACTAATTTAATCTTGTATGTATAGCCCTTAAAAATAATGGGTTCTAAAAATAATTTGACAAATTTTACCTTTAAATATTGTATTTTTTCACTTATAATTCATTTCAAACTAAATTTTATACATTATTTAACATAACAAATTATCTTAAATGATTATTTGTAACCAGTTATCAAAAATCTAGTTTGTATGCCGTTTTAATGAATAAAGGCAGAAAATAAAATTAGAAAAAAGTTATGTTGCAGTAATGGCTCAGTAGGTAGAGCAATAGAATTTTAAGGTAAGAATATTGAAGGCAATCTGATGGTGTGAGTTCAAGTTCTGATGCGGGTTACAAGTTTTAGCCTTTAATCTTCAGAGTATGACATGATAAATATTGATAAATAATTAAACGCATAATAGTCATCATTATAATATAGTATAGATCTTTGGTTTGGTAACATGGACAATGAAATCTGGAAGAAAATATGGTCAGCCTATTGAGTTCAGCTCAAAATCAATACCTCTAGAAAATTAATTGGTTAATTGATGGGTTTTGTTTTCAGTCATTTAATGCCAAGAAGAATATTTACTTAACATGTTCCTTGAATAAAACTAATCAAATAGTTGTGCTATTCAACCTATACCTTGAGGGAATGAGGATATTAATGCCTTTCCTAATTGTAACTGCAATATGAATATAACGGAATAACTTGAATTTGAACTCACATATCACAATTTGAAAGTCCAAGTACTTTTCTATTAGCAATTATAAGAATCTTTTAATTCAATTAGAAAGTTCCCTAGTTTGATCACCTGAAGACAGCTGAATGGTTCATCAGCCAAAACGTTGTGAAGTTAAAAATGATAAGGATGAAAGCAACAGTTCCAAAAATAGATGTACAACTCCAAAATACCAATTAAAAAAAATAAATAAAGTATAGTGTAAAATAAAGTAAGGATATATCTACTTAGTCAAAACCAAGTTAGGCACAAGGTCAGTATTACATGCTCATTATATCCCTGGGCTTCTGGTAATCAGTGCTGCTCTACACCAAGAGTTGCCGTGTCTCCTCCACCCAGGTTTTTGGAATCAGTGTTATCTTTACACCTAGATGAGTTACTCTCCCAAGTCAATGAGCCTGATTTTTCCAAGGCAACTGAAAGTGAATGCAATCTTTTTGAAATTGTCTAAGAATTAAGTTCACAATTCAAAGGAGGTCCACAATTGGTTTAAGTTAATCATTAGGATTTCAGTTTTAGCAATTTATGTTTTTTAGAAAAAATGGCATAAAAATCAAACTTAAATAACGATTTGTGATTTTTGTTTGTCAATATCAAAATGAATATTGTTTAGCAAACTTTTTAAAATTTAAACTAATATTAATGTTTAGTAGAAATTTAGATGAGATGAACATACTGTAATAATAAATAGCACAATCAGTGATATATAAGTAAAGAAAATCGAAAAGAAGGCAAGGTTCATTTTTGGTTTGTGTTTGCTGATTACAGAACCTACAACTGTGCCCACAGAGAAACTTGTTTATTTGTTTGTTTATGTCAGGACTTCAACAACCAAATGATACTACAAGATCAATTCTGAAGTACTGTAGAAGCCCCACCCCCCAAAAAAAAAGAACTTCAAGTCGACTATCAAGCAACCAAACTTTAGTTTTATAATTAATCTGATAACAAGAAGAATGAAATTATTTTTGGAACCTTGGGATGAGTTATGATAGATTTTACAAGTATTATTTAGACTGGCAGAACCATACCTCCAACTCTGAGGTACTAGAACGAGCCAAAATGACAAGCGTTGAGGCTACAATTATCTGCCACCACCTTTGCTGGACAGGCCACGTCCACAGAATGTAAAATTCACATGTTTTAATGTGTGTTTATGTTCTTCTTGTATTATTCTAATTCGAGTAAGTTTTCCACATGTTTTTAATGTGTTTATGTTTTTCTTGTATTATTCTATTTGTAAATATTTAATGCAAGTCTATTTAATCTAAAAAAAAAAAAAGTTTGCCAAAAATAATTGTTCTTGTTATTAAGGGAACATAGAATTTGGTATGCCACTAAATAAATTACTAAACTAAAAACCAATTGACCAACAAATAAAAAGAATAATGAACAAAATCTAAGCAAAACATTTTTTATGTTTTACTATTGATTTTTTTTTTTTTCAATTTAGCAGAAGATCGTAGTGAGTCAAAATTTGTAAAATTCTCTTAAAACTTGATCATTTTAATCATTTAAAGTATGTTAAGTCTGTTAGATTTCATTGATTTAATGCTGGTGTGACTTTGTTGGAAAGTTTGGATCTGACTAATGAAATGATCTGAGGCGAGTTATCCAGTTAGAAAAGCTTTGACAGAAAGAATATTTAAGTTTTGTACTTTTTAAAAGATAGTCAGATATGTCACAACTTTTTATTTATTTATTTATTTATTTTGCTTGCGTTTTTTGGGGCTTTGTTTTTTTTTCAGTTGACATGCTTGGTGCTTGTGTATGTCAACATGGAGCCCTAAAGTCTATTTGGGAACATTCCTCATTTTGAGAACACCTCAGCAAGAGGTTGAAGAATGTGGAATGCATTTTTTTTATTCCTTTCAACATCTATTTATTCTTCTTTCACTTTCTCTCTCTCTCTTGCATCCTCGTTGTGTGTGTGTGTGTGTGTGTGTGTGAGAGAGAGAGTGTGTTTATTTGTTTTTTTGTCTTATAGCATATCAACCTTTTTAGCTCATTTAATGCTGAGAACAATCATTTTTTGATAAATATTTTTTTGTTCACACTTAGTTTTTTTTACTAATACAATATGCATTATTTAATCCATAGCTGTGGGGTAATATAGGGATTCATGCCTTTCCCAAGGGTATTAGAGAGTGAGTGACTGTATATATTTATTTGTATGTGAATGTGTGTATGGAGAATGTCACAGAATTCTTAATTCAATCAATTGAATCACTCATCAATGTATATTTTTCTTTTGTTTCTTCTTCTCATTTGTAAACATAAACACTTTGTATGTGGTGTCTATATACATATATAAAGATTAGTTCTGATCGACTCTCCATTGGTGGTATTCAGTGATTATTAATTTTTTACTTATGCATTCATCGCCAAATATCTTTTAGTCTGATAAACATATTAGCCAGAAAGTAATGGTCACCAAATGCTATGCAAATCCTTTCCTGCTTATCAAATCTTAAGCCGAAAGATGCTTTATTAACATAGATATCAAGTTGTCTCTGGTTATGAATATAGAAAAAATTATGGGACCCCAAATGCACACACACATACATACACATTTTTCAAAAGTCAATTTTAATCAATCAAATCATGTATTAATCTTTTTGTGGGCTATTGTCCTCATCTTTAGAGAAAGAGAAATATTTATAGAAAAGGAGTTAGAGAGAGAATAAAAAGTTTCCCCTCATTTACTCATTTCAACTCTTTCTGTACAGTACAGTGGTATGTGCGTTCCTTCATTCTTATTCATCTTTCTTTTAATTGTTCTTACCTTTTTATTTTTATTTATTATATAACTTTCATTCTCTTTTCTTCTTCTTTCTCCCTCCCCTTCCTTTTGTGACAAATCCTCGGAGGGAGCTCTTTAACGGACATCATGTTGACTTCTAACACAGATCAGTTGAGGAAAGGCCAAATATGGCATGCTATTGCCTCCTAAATAAAGTCTTGCATTCTATGATTACTATAAACATATCTATTGTTTATTTGTTATGACTAATCTTTCTTTACATGTGCACAAATATGTATCCATTGAATGGTGACTAATGTGACAAAACAATTCTCTGGTCTAGACTTATATGTAAAAAAAGTTGTCATTTTCTGTCAACTTGTGGAAGTAAGTCCCCATTGTATAGTAGCTCAGTGTTTTGACTTTGGAATTGTAATAGAGGAGTTTAAATTCTGAAGTTGTCATTCTCCATCTTCTTGTGTGTTTGCCTGTCAAAAATAATGGGTTTTAAAAATAATTTAATAAATTTTACCTATAAATATTGCATTATTTTTTTCACATTAAAACTAAATTTTATCCATCAATTAAAAAAATGAACTAATTTAATCTAGTGTGTATGCCGAATAAAAATATCAGGTTTCAAAAATTATCTAATAAATTTTAACTTTAAATACTGCATTTTAAAGATATAACTCATTTCAAACTAAATTTTAATCATTAATTAACCAAACAAATTATTTCAAATATTGAAAATCTAGTTTGCATGCTCAGGTTTTAATGAATAAGGAAAGAAAATGAAAAAAAATTCTGTCCAGCACTAATGGCTCAATTGGTAGAACATTACGATTTTGAGATAAAAAATAATGAAAGCAATCTGACAGTCGGGTTTCACGTCTTAATGTGGACTGCACATTTTAGCTTTTAATCTTCAGTGTTACACAAAATATATATAAATGAATAAATAAATAAACACATGACTGTCTTTATTATTTAGTATATATATATATTCTATTTTCGCTCTTCCTCTTTTTCTGTTTGTTTAATTTTCCATTATCTGGTACGTTTTCTTTTTATAAATATTCACTATTAAATCTAAAGTTAAATGATGAATTAGAAAGCCAATTTTTAATCAATAATTGTATATGTATACAAGTACTGTAATAAGATGAAAGTCTAGAATTAATAGCAGCAGTCTAAAATTAGATCGTTGATTGTAGTTCCATGAAAATAAATATTTTGAGGAATTTTTTTAATTTTGAAGGTTAACAGATTATCAATGGCCAGCAGAACAGGGCTGGAATCTTACAACCATCCCGAGTGGCAAAAGCAGTTGCTATGCCACTTCTTTTAAAACATCCTAAATGAATTAACAGAAAATATTTCTTCTTTTTCCATTTCTTTTTCTTTAATAAATAATTTTTAGTTTGAAATATTAGAAATCCAAGCATTGTCAGGCGACTGATTATTTTCACAAGCTTGCAGTTTTATTAGGGCTAACTTACATCAAACAGGAACAGGGTATGGCATTGGTTGCTATTGGTTAAAAGCTGTTATCCCCAACAAAAGTTTCTTTAAATTTGTCTTTCCTACTAAAAAAAAACTTTCCTAAAAAAAAAGAATTTAGAAAATCTTTTAAGATTTTCTAATTTTTTTTTCCATTTTTCAATCTTAAAAGAATCATAAGAAAAAGGAAAAAAAATAACATAGAAAATCCTACAGTAAATTAACATTAGGTTTAAATTGGCTTTATTATTGTAGACATAATGATACTAACTACAGACACAAATTGGTGTGGGGAAGTCCACTTGGGTCAGTGGATAGGCAGCCAGACTTCAAAATTGTAGTACGCAAGTTCGAATCCCAGTTTGTTTGAGTTCATATTTGGAATAATACCCTTGGGAAAGGTATGAATTCTCACATTCCCTACAGCTATAGTGCATATAGTGTTATTCAAAAAACTGTGTGTGGACAAAAAAACGTTTGTCAAAAATGATTTTTGTTGGCATCAAATGACCTAAAAAGGTTGATATGCTGTAAAAACAAACAAACAAATTGGTGTTTTATAAATATTAAGATAAATGTAAGTAGTTTTTACATACTTCCATTTTATTTGTTGTCATTTGATTGGCTCTCTTATTTATCTAATGCAGAGGTTCTCAACTAGGGTCCACATGGACCATTTCTCGGGGTCCACAGGCAAAATATTATTACTAATTTTCATTATTAACATTATTGTTATAATTGCTGTAGAATACTTTATTTGAATTAAATTAGATTTTATATAAAAATAAACTATTTACTATTTCTATTACTATTTCTTTGTTTATTAAAAGCTCAAAATTTATATTAGTGAAAAAAGGATATTGTTTTATGAACAGTAGTAATGAAAAGAAAAAGAAGGAAAAAGGGGTCATTGGCTAAAAAAAAGGTGGAGAACCCCTAATCTAAAGTGTATACGGTACTTCTATGTGAATTATAAAATCCTCTTGATTTTTATATTTAAATATTTTATGCATATTCAAATATTTTATGCATTCATACCTTTCCCAAGGGTATTATTCAACATACTGGTTTTCATTGGTTCATTTACTCAAGAAAATTTTTCATTTTCTCATTAAGTATTTTTAAAATTTTGTTCATTGATTTTTTTTAAATTGTGTTCCTTGAGAATTTTTTATGATTATTGTAATAAAAAATAAACAAAAATGGTTTATTTACTTTTATTTTAAATCTAATTTAAATTTATTTTATGAATTAAAAATGTTGAATGGGGTGAAAACAAAAAAATGCAATTAAATAAACCAAATTAGGTAAATTAAAAATGTTAAATGGTGTGCGTTTAAAAAAAGGTTTATGTAATTAAAAAAATCAATAAAGATTTCCCTCGCATGCATATCTAGCCCTAACAGGGACCGTTCATTTGAAAGAAAAATGCATATGTGCACAGTATTGTTTTTCCTGGGAGTAAGTATCACATTTTTAAGTTAATTTGTACTTGAAAAAAAAAGTCTGTGATATAAAAAAGTTTTTAAAAAACAGCCTTTCGATGAAAATTTCTTTAAAATGGTATTAAAACAGGTTTTCAGTCATCCCAAAAGGCTGTCGCTAAATTTTCTTAAACGATTAAGGATATCCTGGAAGTTTCAAGTTTATTTAAAAAAAAAATGACAAATGCTATGGGGCCCCAAAAGGCCTCTTCAAATATATGAAATATTTGATAGCGAGAGAAACACGGGTTGAATATCAACATACAAATATGATAATTATTTCCAAGTTATTCCTCTTTTTCTTTTACATTACAATATATCTTCGAAGCCAATAAAAGCTTTGTGACATCCCAGGGCCTTGCGGTCACCAAGGAGCCTGTGCCCCCCCCCCCCGCAATTGCGGGGTCTGCAGGGGCACTAAGCACGACCCTGACTTTAAGGAAATGCATGGAGAACTTAAATTGCTAAGGGTTTTAAGCAATAGTACTAAGGTATATCATAAAAATTACAAATACATAAAGGTATATGAATAACATTAAATACTTTTACAAACTGGTTATAAAGAATCCATTACAATATGGCCATATTTGTTTTTTTATGATACTAAAGGGATAAAATGAAACAGAATTTTGGCCATTATGTGTTTTTGTATCGATTTAGGAATTTATTTTAATAGTTTTTCTAAGTATCAGAGTTCTTCAAAGCAATAACTTTAGATTAGATAGAATAAAATACTGAATTCTATTAAGTTATTTTATTGGGTAACATTTTTTATCCATAATTTAATGGTTCTCATTTTGATTATCTTCTTGTAATAATTACCTCTAATGTAGCGATTTATCAATCAATTAAATGTTCTAAAAAAACAAACAAAAATTTTACTCTTATTTTCTCATCTATTCTTACGAAAAAGTTTAATGTATTTTAAATGCATTGAATCAACGAAGAAAAAAAAGACATTTTTTTGCAATCATTAGTTTTCCCAACATTAAGCTCAAATGGTTCACTTAAGAGAACAATAGAAAAAGGCACAATCTATGATTCTGATTTTTATAAGTTTTCTACATTGCCATGCTACAAACTCTCATGGAAAGAATATTATTTAATCAATATCCATTATCATATTATTTAAAGGAATCCATATAATTAAGACAAATTTATTAACTTTTTTGAGTGCAGTCAATAATGATATTCAAAATATTTTTATTCATTTATTTGTGGGTGTGTTTTGAGCAACTTTTCTGCTAAACTGAATACCAAACTGTAAACAAACCTCATTTGCATATTCTCATTACTTTTGCTTTCTACTTAATTCACTCAAATTAATATACTACATTTTTTCATACTATTTCTTGATTCAGACTATTTTATCAACTTTCACAATGAAAGTTTGCCAAATAGATTTCAGATTATATATTTTCTTTACAATCTATGATGGAATGAGGCATAACTTACAAGCTAGTTTTTTTATAATGATTTGTTTCAATATGGCTTTTTAGTGTATTTAAAAAATTTAAGGGGAAAAATGAATTAAAGCACTGAACATGCTTGATGTTGCTTGACTTTGAGTTTTAAAAATAATTCAATAAATTTTGCCTCTAAATATTTAACTTTTTATTAAAATTAATCTTTCTAATATTCTAATTTTTTTGGTTTCAAGTTGATTTCCAATAATCAAGTAAAATTATTTGAATTCATTTTATTAATTAATGCATAAAATTTTGTTTGAAATTAATTATATGTAAAAAATTAATGCAATATTTAAAGATAAAACTTATTGAATTAATTTTAAAATCATTTTTCTAATGGGCATACACACTAGTATTATATGCCAAAAAAATAACTGCAATATTTAAAGGTAAAAATTACTAAATTATTTTCAAAATTTGTAATTTTTAACAGGCATATGCACTAATATTATATGTCCAAGAATGAATGCAATATATAACAGTAAAATCTATTAAATTATTTTTAAAACATGTTTTTTTTTAATGGGCATACACACTAGTCATTTTAATCATTTTGGCATGAATCTATTTATTGAACCTATCCTTTGAAGATGGATTAAAACTAATTTTTCTTTTTCACCTTTTTCCAGATAAATACACTGAAACCGAGCCAGAAAACTAGCAAGCCCTTTAAATAAAACTGAAGAACAACAACAGTTAAAGATGGCCACCACATCCACCTCTACCACCACCAGCAGCAACAGTGGTTTTTCTTTATTCTTCCTTTATATCACACTCACAAAGCTTATTGCTAGTTCAGAGTATACACCAAACTCAGAAGTATTTACCATAGGTGGAGTCCTTAGTTCACGGGAATATCAGCAGATTTTCGAGGAGACTGTGGAACATATGAACTTGAAGTCTTCCATCCATGGAGTCACTTTCAACTCCACTTCTATTGTCATGAATGCTAACCCTATACGATCAGCATTGTCAATTTGTGAGGACTTAATTCCCAATAGAGTTTATGTAGTTGTTGCCAGCCACCCTTTTGAAAGTGAACAATCTCCTATATCTGTATCATACACCTGTGGTTTCTACAATATTCCTGTCATTGGCATATCATCCCGAGAAAGTGTCTATTCTGATAATGTAAGTACTTAAATAATTTTCTTCATTCTTGATGAGAAATGAACAGTGGTTAAATTTTTGTTTTTTTGTCAGTGGAAATAAGTTTAATTTTCTGTTTTATATCTTTAAATATTTTGTTTTTGTCAACTTTTCAAATAGCTTGTATGAATTTCAAATTATAATGAAAAAGACTTTTGATTAATGAGTATTATACAAAGAGTAAGTTTATACAAACACTTGTAGCATATTGAACGATATACATGATTTCAATAACATTGGAGAACGAATAATGATTAGCTAAGATTAGTGATGGGATGATTCCTTGGAATCGGAATTGTTAATTGTGTATTTTTGGGGGAATGGGAATCGCATCGTTAAATAAATATCTTAGATTTATGATTCTTTCATTACAATTGTCTTGAGTTTTTAAGTTAATCGTTAATCGGAATCGTTAATCAACATTTTCTTGGAATTGGAATTGGTATCGGAATCGGACAAAATTCAGGAATCATCCCAACACTAGCTAAGATATATTAAGTAGCACAACTAAAGTTCCGGATTTTAAACTTCAATGATTTTATTTCTTAACAGGTTTTATTGAAACTTAACCACACAATTAATATACTTGTAAGATATTTACTTTTCTTTTGTTTTATGGCATAAAAATAAGATTTTTTATGTAAAATTTAAGGAGATTCTATGCATTTGTAGTTTAATTGTGTGTTCCAACACGGCTCCTGTCATTCTTAATCTATAGCTACATGTCCTACAAAAAGTAATTTTCTCACAGATTTGGGAGTTATCTCTGATCGGCTCCTTGTGTTTCATATTGGTCATTAGTTATGGTGCATAGACTTTTAGCGAGTTGAAAATAGAGACAAAGATAATCAATTCAATTCTTTAGCTGTCTTGCTGAAAATTAACAGAAAGTTGATCAATTGAACTTTATAGTTGTACCTAGGTAGGGTTAAAGTTTTAAAGCAATCAGTTAAAAGGAAAGAAAGTATGCAGTTAATAAAATGTTCTTCATGCCAATAACAGATTTCACTGAACTTCTCCAAAGCATATGAGTTGATTCCACTAAATTTGCATGTCTTTTTTATAGAGAAAAATGTCATCATAATGAATTGGCCTGGTC